>LOEQ01007137.1:46489-66009 GCA_001685075.1 Bramus lutescens | reverse complement strand
TAGTAGCCTGTGGGAATGGACTTTAGTGAAGTCAGCCTGGGGATGGACAGGCGGGTCAACTCTGAGCTCACAGAGGTGAGCTCAGGCTTTTCCAAAACTTTTTGGTTATACTGTGGATGAATGAAATGTGAAATGGAGTCCCCCCCCAACTATGAGAACTAGCATGTGACGTGTTCTCTGTTACTTACAACATGTATTTGTTTTATTTTATATTTTTTATTAGTGTGTGTGTACATCATGTGTGTGTGTGTGTGTGTGTGTGTGTGTGTGTGTGTGTATGTCATGTAAGTGCAAGTGGCTTTCAAAAAACAGAGGTGTTCCATCTCCTGGAGCTGGAGTTACAGGGGATTGTGAGCTGCCTGGTATGGGTGTCTGAATCCTGGAGGAGCCATCTCTTTAGCTCCTGCTTACAACATGTCTTTCATTTCCAACTGTACATTTATTTGACTTGGAATTTTTTCACTTCCATCTGGTTTTGTGCTAATATTTAAACCTTAATAACTATGATTCTATTACTTAAGGGAAAAACAGTCAAGTTACTTTGGAATGTATCTTGAAAACATGGAAGCACCAATCAAAGAATTCAGTGGTGGACTGGAATTAGTGCTAACTAAGTACTGAGCGCCAATTGTTAATAGAGTACTGGGCTTCAGGCACGCTCATGCACTGCTTTTGGGACCCCATGAACACACTGCGTTCATGCTAGCAAAGAGATGGTGCAGATCTGGCTGATTTAAGTTCTTGAGGTGCACAGTCAGGTGGCTGTCACCTAACCATAACTCCCGTGTGAAAGAAATATGATCACAGAACATGTCCAGAAGGATGTCTGGGAGACAGACTTGACCTCCCAGTGCCAAGAACATGGAAGCATATGTGAGTTTGGTGTGCACGAATGTGAGCATTCACACATGTGTGCATGTTGTGCCTGTGTATGGAGGCCAGAGGGTTGTCAGGTGACTTCCATGTTCAAGGTTACTTTGTTCATGGCAGCGGAGCCTGCCATTGAACCAGAGAGCACCAGTTTGTTGGTCTAGCCAGCTACCTTGCTCTGCTAGGTGGTGTAAGGATTGCAGGCAGCCCACACCCACCTGGTTTTTATATGATTGCTGCAGATGCTGTATGCCTGTACAGTGAGAGCTTGACCCAGTGACATCTCCCCAGTCTTACCATTGTTTGTTTGCTTTTTTTAAAGAATAGGTAGATCCTAGAAGACAAAAGCTCCTTCCCTCCTGTTTTTTCCCCTGAGCGTGGAGAAGGGTCGCATAGCAAGGGCCTGTGGTAGAGGACTGGCCTCTGCACTGGAGGAAGGAGGGATGAACAGCAGAGATGGTAGGTGTGAGAGGCTGTTGCTCACAGTGGACAAAAGGTGACAGGGAGGCTGAAGGACCTTGGAGAACAGGTGGGGTCATAATGAGATTGTCAGACTAGATGGTACCACAGCTTCATTGAGCTGAGGGACACCGGATGGACAATATGATATTCTGAGTAACTGCACTTAAGGTCCCTTGTGACCATAGCCCCATAGGTCATTGTGAGGACAGTGACTTTTAAGAGGTGAGGCCTAATGAACGATCTCACACTGTTAAGGTTTGCCCTTGGAGGGGATTGTAGAAAATCAGTTGCTTCCTCCCTCTCTGTTTTTCGGGCATCATGAGGCAAGAAGCATCCTCTGCTGTGATGTATGGCCTTGCTGCATGCTCAAAATCAGTGCAGCCAAGAGAGCAGGGCCTGGAGCTTCCAAAACCGTGGATCCAATGACACCTTTCCTCCTTATGAGCTGATGGTCTGAGGCATGTTACAATAATAGAAGTCTGGTTAACACACACATCGGTGGCCGCACACAATGTGCACACACACATTTATGTACACATAATAAAGCAGATGAGTGTGTCTTTGCCAAACTTTAAACACTTTATTGAGGAAGGACTCAGAACCAGTTTCACCCCTATGAACTACTAGTTTTGTAAATGTTTGAGAGAAGAAATAAAGTTTCTTAATTTATTTTTCTGTGTAAAATCATTCGCAATTGGGGCAGGCAAGATGGTTCAGTGGGTAAAGGTGTTTGGCACACACTTCTGACAATTTAAGCTGTGTTTCCAGAACCTCTGTAAAGGTGTAAGGACAAAAGTGACTTCACAGAAGCTGTTTGCTGATCTACACACACACACACACACACACACGCACACACACACACTTCACAGAAAACTAGAAAAAGGTAAGTGTACAAAAGAGAGCCAATACCCAGGGGCATCTAAATTTTGTGACCTTGGAAACATACTTTGCCAATGTATCCCAAATGTCAGCATGGTGCCTGATGCTGTTCTAGGGTCTTTGTACGCTGTGATGAACAAACTCCCACCTCTCTTAACGTCAGAGGCATAATAAGCAATAATACTCTTACATAACAATATTATTAGTAAGCACACAGGAGGTGCTGGAGGGAGTGGGGGTGGCTCAGAGGGCTGCTAATGAGAAGGTCTGGTGCAGTATGAAGGAAAGGTAGGAGCCATGCACCTTGCAGTTCCTTGACTAGGATGATGGAGTAGCCATGTGCGTATCAGGGGCAAGAGAGTACCACCAAGAAGGGTGCTTCAGTGCACACACTCTAAGGTGATGTGATACTGGAATGTAAGAGAAAAACCACGCACACAACTGTTCTGAATTCTAACGGTGATTTCTATGTGGATCCAGATAGCCCAGAGACAACTTGAAGGTACCTCAGGGTCATTGTCGGGTGATGTTAAAGCCATCAGGATGGGCTACAATTTTTCCCATGTACTCTTAGCCCAAAGGAGCTGACTTTGCTTGTGTTTTGTTTACTTGGCTTCTGTGTGTGATACAACTGTTTGGAAACTGCCAAAAAGGGAAAGGCAAAGTTTGCAAAACACCAGGCTAGATATTTCTGGAAGTTTCTCCCAGCCACAGCATTCTGATTTTCTCCAGGGAAATCTTCCTAGTTCGAGGGAGTAGAGCAAGAGTCAGGGCTGTATTAACACTGTGATATCATCGAGGTCTCTTATCAGTGGCTCTGCTTGGTCCTGGAATCCAGCAGCGACTTGCCAAGAGGAACTCCACCCCAGAACCTCCCAGCCTCACTGCCCATGGAACCTGAGAGCTGCCTCTTTTCAAGGGATCAAGATATTTTAATGGGAAATTATGGGAAATGTTTTTTATGAGAATAATGCTTCTAGAAGAACATGAAAAAATGCAGTTTTTGAACATATTTTAACTATCTTGTGCTAGAAGATAAATTTTTCAAGTACTCAATTCTATTAGAATATATCTACATTCGGCAATATATACTTGCTTTTAACTGTTGCAAACCTAATGGCCCCTGACAGATGTAAGTAAGGATCTATGCACCTGCTGCTACATTCAAAATACAGAGCATTCTTCAGGCTCAGAGTTCCCTTTGCTGTTTTGAATAACCTCCTTCCCTATTCTTGACTCCAGGCAAAAATGCATGCTTTCTAAGATTGTACATTAATTTGTATTTCCTTCTAGATTTTTTATTTTATCTGTATGAATGTTATGCCTGCATACGTGTTTGTGCACCGTGTGTGTGGCTGGTGTCTGCAGAGCCGAGGAGAAGGCATCTGATCCCCTGGAACTGGGGTGACTGTGAGCTGTCACATGCTTGTTGTGAAGTGAACCCAGGTCCTCCGGAAGAGCCATGAGTGCTTTTAACCACGGAGCCGTCTCTCCAGCCCATAATTTGAGTTTTTTTTTTTGAATTGTGTAGTAGCTGCTCTTGCATTTAGAGCAATACTTTTGAGGTCCATCTTTGCTGCTATATCGATGTACAGCTTGTTGCTGCCGAGAAGCGTTTAACTCCAAGCTACATCATAGTTTATTCCCTCACTGGTTGATGGGCATGTGCGTTGACTGAAGTTGGGCTATTATGAGAAGACTCACTGGGCAGAGCAACCGCAGTCTTCATAGGCGGCTGTGCTGGCTTGTAGATTCTCCCAGTTGGGCTGCATGACTTTCAGTGTTCTCTCCCAGAAGGAATCACTGGGCCCTCACCTAAGTGTGCAGTTGCGCCTGCCAACCAACTGTATACAGTTTTTCCCTGATCGGATATGGCATTGATTGATTTGGGGCACGGAGGGGGGGTAGAGTCTACAGACTGTGAAGGAGTAGGATAAGCGATATCTGCCTATTGACTATGGGGAAGCCATCATTTATGGTGGGCAACAGCTTTCTACTGTGGTTGTTTTGGAGTCATCCACGTTCCTGTTAGTGACTCTTCATTCACGTTCTACAAGTAAACCCAAGAATCTCATTAGTTTCCTAGGGAGAACTCTGGTAGAATCAAATTTAGGTTTGTCCCTGGACCTTTAGGAGAGTAGACATTGCCTTGACCCTCCCTAAGGAGAATGTTCTTGGAATGCCTATGAGTAATCAGGTGCAAGTACCTGAATGGATAAAGCTTGCGTTCCTGGGTCGTAGCAGTGCACGCTTATGTTCTTATGAAGCACGCAAAGTAGTTACAGATCTCTATTCCCGCAGCAACAGGAGCCTCCCAGCTGCTCTTAGTACTCACCCACACTCCCTGCCACCCTTTCTCGTGGCAACCATATCAGTGGGTTGATAGGGCTGCCTTGCTGTGCTTTAAATCTGCTCCTTCCAGAGTCTTGGACTCTGTTGTTTTGATGTTAGTTATTTGATTTTAGCTAAAAAGGCTCATGGGCATGCCAGCATGTGATGAGGGACAGGAAAAGGGTTTCACAGCATATAGACCAGCTTGGCTTGGAACTCATGATCCTGCTTGATTTAGGAAAAAAACCCTTTATACACATCAAATGTTCTGCATATTTCTAGTATCAATATTTGAACTCATTCTGGGATTTACCTCCCTTTTAATTTAGGGAATTAATCATTGAAGAAAAATAAGAAATAAAAGAACTATAGGTGCTTATTGAAGCATGCTATTTAAATTAATTGTGCATTCATTTTCTAAATGCTAGATGATGCAATAAAATGTTGGCTGGTTCATTCCAATTTTTTAGTTAAAGAATTTTGCATCAGTTTTCTTTGCCAGATATTTACAGGATGCATGGTGTCTTAGTCACTGTGTTATTTCTGTGAAGAGACACCAAGACCAAGGCAACTGGTACAAAAGAAAGCATTTAACTGGGGACTTGCTTGCAGTTTTAGAGATCTAGTCTGCTACCATCATGGCATGGAACATGGTATCAGTCAGACATAGTGCTGGAGAAGTATCTGAGAGCCTATATTCTGGTACCTAGGCAATAGGCAGAGAGAGACACTTGGCCTGGCATAGGCTTTTGAAACCTCAATGCCTACTTGCAGTGATACACCTCCTCCAACAAGGCCTAATCCTAATCCTAATCCTTCTTAACGGTCCACCAACTGGTAATCAAATGTTCAAATACATGAACCTATGGGGTCACTCTTATTCAAACACTACACACAGTTTATAATTAGAGATATTTCTCCTGGAGATTTTTTTTTAGAATTTATTTTCTTTTTGCATTACGTTATATGGGGCTGGAGATATGACTTAGCAGTTAAGAGTACTTGTTCTTGTAGAGGACCAGGTTTCATTTCCATCACCCACATGATGGGCCACAACCACCTATGACTCCAATTTCAGAGAATCCAGTGCTTTCTCCTGACTTCCTTGGGTACCAGTGCATGTGTAGTATAAATACAGACAAGCAGGCAAAACGATAATACACATAAAACAAAATAAATCTAGAAAATATTTAAGTGTACGCATGCATGTATGTGCGTGCATGCATGTGTGGTTGCATGTAAGTTCAGGTACTCTCAAAGGTTGGAAGAGTACACTGCTCCTCTGGAGATGGAGCCATAGACTATGGTGATGTGGGCATTGGAACTCAAGTCAGGTTCTTCACATGAGTAGTAAGGCCTCTTAACAGTGGAACCTTCTCTCCAGTCCCATCCCTTACATCTTTATGTTTGTAAAACATAAATCATTTGCTCATTTGCTTAGTAAGTGTGGTCGTTACGGGTGTGCACCTTCATGATGTAAACTCCCTTGTTACCTGCACTGTGTTCACTTGATTTGCTGGAGGTGCTGCTGAAATCCAGGGCCTCTCACAAGCTTGACAAGTGCTCTGGACTGAACTATATCCCCAACCTGCACATACAATGACTCTTAAAAACCATAGCTTAAATCTGCTACCCAAATTTCTGCTGACTTTAAATCATGATATGGTTCTGATCATTAAGCAGAACCTGAAACCCAACACAAAACACAGCGTACTTACTTTGGCAAAGCACCTTTAAGACAAACTCAATAAAAATACTTCTTAAGTAGTTTCATATCAGGTCTATAATTTTTCCCAAAAACAAATCAGCTGCAAAAATATTAGATTATCACCCAGTGTGTTTCATATTTCATTTAAAGTTTTACATACAAGAAGGAAAATGGTGTTTAGCTGTAGGTTATCTGTTATATTATGTGTAGGTGTAGGATCGTGTATATTTTGTAAAAATTTGTTCAGAACAGACTGAGACTTGGAAATGTACAGGTGGTCATCCAAACCTCTGATGGCATACCAGAACCACTTTTACGTCATCAAACCTCTGATGGCATACCAGAACCACTTTGTGAAAAGTCATAGCATATGGGGCTCATCCTAAACCCATTAATGTCTCTGAAGGTCATGGGCAGGTCCACCACACCAGAGGATGGGGTTAAGACCATTGTGACTCTGCCATATGTTAATGTGTTGTTGGCAAACACATGCACACATGTATGTATATATGTGTATGTATATATCATATATATGTACATATACATATATTCTTTTTTAATCATTCTTTAAGACAAGTGTTTGACCTGTATATCATTATTCTAAACATATATGTATATTCTAAACATCTTATTAACTTTAATTTTTTTCAGAATTAATAATACATGCTCACACAAACATTTTGCTTTCCAAAACTTTGGGGCATTCTGAGATCTAGAATAGTAATTTGTGTTTCCTAAACCTAGTCTAGTCATTACATTCTCTAGAATGAGACTTCTGAAATTTCCCTCCTCCAGTACGAAAGAAATTGTGTTATATAAGCAATCTATTTATTTATTTATTTATTGGTTTTTTGAGACAAGGTTTCTCTGTAGCTTTGGAGCCTGCCCTGGAACTAGCTCTTGTAGACCAGGCTGGCCTCAAACTCACAGAGATCAGCCTGCCTCTGCCTCCAGAATGCTGGGATTAAAGGCGTACACCACCACCGCCAGGCTAGCAGTTTATTTTTGATGTAATATGAAGAGCCTGCCTAAAAAGAGAATAGAAAAATCTCACTTTTCTGCCAGATTGGAAGCTTGTTCCATTGCTTACTTCTACATCCTGCACGTGCTGTTATAAGAAAACAATATAATTCTCTTGCTATTAAATTGCTACCATGTAATTATACATATTTTAAAAAGCTTTTTATTGAAGTGTACTGTGCATGTAGAAATCTCAAGTATATCACTGAATGAATCTCAAACACATCTGTATAATTACTATTCCAAACAGGAAATAAAATTTCAGTGGACTAGGAACTTACTCCTATGTCTTTACCACACCTTTAAACAAAAGCTTTCCCCAAGAAGCCATCAACTGTCAATGGTTCCTCAGACAGCGGTGAAGGCTTCGCTGTTCTCCCCCATATCTGCCAGAATGCTGACTGACTTGATCTGATGCAGATCTTATATAGGCAACCATAGCTATTTTAAGTTCATCCCGCTGTGCCCAGGAAACACTATTTTGCTCGGATCCTCCCCAACCTCTTGCTTTAACATTCTTCCTGCTCCTTTTTCCGAGCCTTTGAGGGTCATTTACTTTTTTAATGACAAGGTTTCACTGTGTAGCCTAAGATGACTGAATTAGCCATTCTCCTGCCTCAGCTTCCCCGCTGGGATCACAAACATGGACCAGGATGCCCAGTTGAGCATCGTCTTTATATGTCATGAGAACTCTCACATCCCTTTATTTTGGGAGCTGCTGATTCTGGTTTTCTCCTCACTCCACAGTTAAGACTGTCCTCTTTTTTCTTTTTCGTTTTTGGTTTTACAAGATAGGGTTTCTCTGTGTAGCCCTGGCTGTCCTGGAACTCACTTTGTAGACAAGGCTGGCCTCAAACTCACATAGATCACCTGTCTCTGTCTTCCAAGTGCTGAGATTAAAGGCGTGCACCACCACTGACTCGGCCAAACTGTCCTCTCTTAAGACTGGGTTTTTCATCTGAGAGACTTCCATCAGAAACATAGGATGCATACCCATATTGCTAGTAATGAAGAGGATGAGGCAGGAAGCTCACAGCAGGTTTAAGGACTGTGTTTGCACAGAGAGTTTCAGGCTACCAGGGCTACACAGGAGTACCACATCTAAAACAAAATCATTTTGATTAGATAACCTCCCCTACATCTGGAGGCTGCCATTCCTTAATCCATCCTTGAGGGCAGGGACACCATTAATGAAGGAACAGCACTCTAAATGGGAGTCACAGGGAGGGACTGTGAAAAATCCCCTAAGAATATTTAGGCTGGGTCACAGGACAGCGCACCACCAGTGGCTTCAAGTCTTCAAGATGCTCTGTTTACTAAGAGATTTAGGGAGCACATTCAATAACAACTTCCTCCTCCTCCTCTTGTTTTTTTTCTTTTTCTTTTGTTGTTGTTTTTGTTTGTTTATTTGAGACAGAATTTCTCTGTGAAGCTTAGGCTGTCCTGGAGAGACCAGTCAGCCTCTTCCTTAAAACTTTGGAGTCACAGTAGTGAAACTGTGGATTTCCTAATACTAGCCAAGAAGAATCAGGACAAATAAAATTGTGATTAAAAAAAAAACTGTGGTCTTATTTGACAAAATTTTAGTATGTCATTGCTCTTAGGTGAACATTCCTAAAGTAGGCCTGCTTGGAGGAATTTAAACAGTTTAAAAATTTTTATTTATGTGTGTCTGTGTGCATCTGCATGTATGTGTTCATATGAACATATATTCTTACGTGTGTGCTGGGGCCCTTAGAGGATGCAAGAGTCCATCAGATTACTTGGAGCTGGGGATATAGTTGTTTGTGAGCCACACAACCAAAGTGATGCTATCCAAACTCTGGTCCTGATGACTGAGCCACAAGAACTTTTGACCACTAAGCAATCTCTCTACCCTCAAGAGGAATTATTTAAAAGGACTTTTAAGGGCAACAGCTTTGAAATGAGAGATTTTTTTTGCGGCCATTCTCTTCACCAACTTATTTTTTATGGCACTCAGTTTTTCTTTACTTAGATTTCTTTGTGGCAAAGTCCTGTAGCCAAAGCTTTTATTGACAAGTAACAAAATGATCTTATTGAAATTCAATAATCTCTGTGTATTTCATTCTGTCACTTAATACAGCAGTTACCAAGGGACCAAGGAAAAGAAGTTGAAGATGGAGCTGGTCCCGGAGGTTCGCCATGACCTTTGGCATTTCTAGCAGCAGGCTTTCCTGTCCTCCCACTCACCCTTCTAAGCATCAGGATTCTTTCTAGCGCTGCGCTGCCTCTCCAGGTAACAGCTAAGCATCTTCCCCCTTGCATGTCTTCTGACAAGGACGATGTCACATTCGTTCAGTGTCCAGGACTTCAGAGCTCTGAGTCGTCTTCCATCTCCCCTTTCCTTCATCCTTCCTATCCCATATCCAGCTGCCAAATTCCTGGGAAATGTATCTTTTCTTTTTCCATGGGCCCCAGTGTCATGAACTTCTTTCAAGTCTCCTCCACGATATTTCAGAGTTGCTGTTGTCTCCCAGACCAAGTTTTCCCATCACATTCTATCCTAAAATGTTGGAAGATGCTCCCTCCTCTATATTATAATCTTGACCTTTCCACCCCCCAAAATTTTCAATATCTTTTCTGGACTACAGAACAAAGCCCAAATTCCTTGCTTTGTTATTAAATTCCTTTACCATATAGACCCAATTGTTCTCAGCCTTATATTTAAAGACTTTCCCCACACATTCTGCGTTTCAGTAGAGTTACATTCCATTGTTCCCTGAAATACGAAATTTGGGATCAAATTGGGACATAACTGGATCCACTTGTACAGGTTACTGGAGATGAACATGGATGGACTCCTAAGTCCCCATCTGCTCCAACTTTTGTCATCCTTAAAATAAAATAATGCTATCTCACACAAATCATCACCATGAGGATACACTGTGATGACATATGCAAATTTCTGGGCACAAAGCCTGGATAGTGAGAGCCCAGTAGATGATACTTCTTATTGTTATTTCTTGTCTGCATCCTCTTTCCATTTCTTCCCTGCATCTTATTTCCGTTCATATTCTCCTTCTTATTCTGGAATTTTCCATCTCATCTTTGATCATCTTGCTTCTGATGGGATTGCCCAACTGTCTGCCTAGTTAATTCCAAATTGTTGTGTATTGTGGTGACTCCCCAAATCCTTTCTA
This sequence comes from Bramus lutescens, assembly GCA_001685075.1. Taxonomy (NCBI): domain Eukaryota; kingdom Metazoa; phylum Chordata; class Mammalia; order Rodentia; family Cricetidae; genus Bramus; species Bramus lutescens. Next base: position 55,578 of record LOEQ01007137.1, on the reverse strand, counting down.
CTGTGATGAATGGACAGGCTAATCCAGTTCCTCTGAGTAACTTTGTATGGCCCAATCCTGGACACTGAACCAAAATGTTGCCAAAGGGAGTCTGGTGCTAAATGATGTACATTTTCAGTCAAGAAAATCGTCCTTTGTTTGGTTTGGATGCAGTGCCTGAACTGCTACTGTTGGTCAGGGATGAAAGTGCCTCCCCATGAAGCAGAGAGAGAGAGAGAACCTGGATACTACCATGAAGCAGAGATGAGAGAACCTGGATACTACCATGAAGCAGAGATGAGAGAACCTGGATACTACCATGAAGCAGAGATGAGAGAACCTGGATACTACCATGAAGCAGAGATGAGAGAACCTGGATACTACCATGAAGCAGAGATGAGAGAACCTGGACACTACCATGAAGCAGAGATGAGAGAACCTGGATACTACCATGAAACAGCACTGCGGAGCCCACTGCTCCCTCCCTCCCTAGTCTTCCCATATAAAATTAGTTGCTCAGAGAATCATGGCTCTCTCCTCACAATCAGAATCATGTTAAAAACCAAGCATGGGAGCACATGCCTAGAATCTCATCACTCACAGGAAGCCCATCATGGGAGCACATGCCTGAAATCCCAGCACTAACAGGAAGCTGAAACTCCTTGGGGATCAAGAATTTTAGGTCAGCCTGGGTTACTTAATGATAGATACACTGCCTAAAAATAACAAATAGCAAATTAAAGCTATTGAAATGTTTACTGTCTCCCAAGGTCAAGTTAGGATTTCACTGTCTTGATGAACTGTCTCTGGCTCTTGGTACATTGGATGTGCTCTCTTGCCTCTATCCTCCCATGGTACTCTGTAAAGTCTCTCTTCCTTGTACTCATTATCTCCAGCCACCATGGAAGGGTGCTGTGTGTGCATTTGTCTGTCTCCCCAAGATCTCTTCCAAAGGCAATATGCCTTTTATTTCCCTTTGCACCCTCAGCTTAACCTTCCACAGTAAATTGCCATCAATGTATTTCAAAGGTCAAATGAGATGTCTTGGGTTTTTACATGTTCACTTTTTTTCTCGTCTAGACATAGTCCACTTACTTTTTTTTATAGTTCAGTGATTTTGATACATGGATGTGTAGATTTTCTTACAGGTTTTCCTATACAGAATATTTTAAGAATTCACTTTTATAAAAGCAAACCCTAAGTACACTTAACTGGTGGCTACCCAGTAGAAGGAAACATAAGACATTATAGGCATAGGAGAAGGGCACAAAGGATGTCTGGTGACACACAACTGTGCAGACTCATTTTCTGGATGTATTAATCTCCTGATTTGTGAGACAGGTCACAGGCTTTCCTTGTGCTAATACATTGGCATGAGATGAAGATAGGGATCCAATAGGCAATGTTTTGTTTTCTTTAACAAGAGTCCAAAAAGTTTATGCTTTCCTCAGCTTGAGCCAGTTTCTCATCACATTGCTTTTAGATTCCAAACACCAATCATTCGAAGACATTCACCTTCGAGAACACAAACTATCTAAATACTTTGGCTTTATTCTCACATCAGTTCATTTCTTAAGGCAGGCCTCTGATACTTTTTCCTGTCAGTTAGCTTAGTTTTCTAAGCAAAAGCTCCATCCTAGACTTGATCAAGATGATACTCAAAGTGTTCATCCCTGTCATCAGCGCAGGTCATAGACAAGTCATAGAATTTCTTGACTTACAGCAATGAAGATCATCCACACTTCAAATGTCAGTGTCTGGAATAGGTAAGTTTTTACCACTGCTGAGTGTCTCCTCCAGTCCTCTGACTTTGTGAGAAACATATCTGTCATACTACACCAGGTGGAAGAGGGGACTCAAGGAGTTAAGTGTCGGGAAACTTGGATATGCACGGTGTGGGATGGGGTGAGGGGAAGCCTGGGCTAGCTCTAGGAAGGTAGGCTCACTGTGGAGGCTGACTCCCCGAGAGGAGTTTGCTGTGCCAGCCGTGAAGGAGCTGTCCTGCTCTTCCCTTTCTCTCAGTGATTTCTAGTACCTGAGCTCAAAGGTGGCTCACAGGATTTTGAGAGGAGCAGTGGGTGTGGGCCTTCGTGGGGGGCCGTTACAACTGGGCCCAGCTATGAGTTATGACTGCCTCTCAGCAGCTGCTGTGCTCTGTGGCAATGACTGCTCATGGCCTTCCTGGCAGGAATCCCAGAGCCAGGCAGTCTGCTGGAGACTGTGATGAACAAACCCAAGTCTCCAGCATCCAGGGAGCAAAACACAGCCCTCAAGCCGGAGCCCTCCAAGAGCCAACTTGTCTTTAAGTTGTCCTTGATGTCTCAGGCTGCTTGTTAGGGTCCCCTGACTTGGCCCTTGAAGGCTTGGCTACCTCATTTTCCTTGGCAATTCTATTATTTTTATTATTCCAAGAAATGATTTTGAGTATCAACTTAATGCTAAGTACTTTTGTCTGCACTAGGGACACAAGGAAACAGTAGGCAAGACAAATACAGTTTCTGCAGCCACTGGCAAATACTGTTTTCTCTATTACAGGAAATCTATTTATTGCAGATTTATTTTATGTATAGAAATGGTTTTCCTGCATGCATATCTATGTACCACATGTGAGCCTGCTGCCTTCAGAGGAGAGAAGAGAGAGAGAGAGAGAGAAAGAGAGAGAGAGAGAGAGAGAGGGAGAGAGAATGTGTGTGCATGTGTGTGCGTGTGCACGCATGTGTGCATGCACAATATATAATATGAAAGCAGTCCATGAGCTGCTCATGTACTCACAGGACACATTACTAGTTCTGACACACAGGTTTTAGGACAGGTATGGGACACTGGTTGGTTACCCCCCAGAGGTGGGCAGCAACTAGAAAGTGGGTAAGAAATGAAGACTGTTTGAAGACTTTAGGAATCCTATTGAGACCTCTGCATTCTTCGTCTTTCTTGTTTTGGTCTGAAGGACAGATGCCCTCTGTAGTCTCTGGCATTTGAATACTTGGCCCCAGTTTGACATCTATTGGGAGAGACTTAGGAGGTGTGGCCTTGCTAGAAGAAGTATGGGCTTTTCTGCATCTGCATAACCTACAAGTAACATACATGTAACACACATACATGTAACACATATACACATGGACACACACCTACACGTAACACACACATACACACACCTACAAATAGCACAGACATACACACACCTACATGTAAAACATACATACACATATATATACACACCTACATGTAACACACATGCACACATATATACACACACCTACATGTAACACACATACATGCATATATACACCTACATGTAATGCATATACTCAAACCTACATGTAACACACACATACATACATATACACACACCTGCATCTAACACACATACACACACATGGATATGCACACAGTTATTTGTAACACATATATACACATAGACACACACACAACTACATGTAATACACACACAACAATATGGAGTTTTAAAATAATGTGTATAGAGGAACTTGCAAGGAAAAAACCATAATGACAGTTAAGGAATCTTAAATGTTGCCTACTGTGATGAGCTCAGAGAATAGGTTGTCACTGAGGGAGGTTCTTTTCAGGGAAGCTGTAACACAGGTTGTACACTGAGCAAAACCCCCTCAGAAGTTTTTTTTCCGGAGTCCTGAGTCCACTCTTGCTTATCTGTAAGGAGAGGCAGCAGGAGCATTGTGATGACAGGTGCACCGGCACTCGATGGCCAGGATGGTGATAGACTATTTAAACGTCCTTAAAATGTTAATTTTTATCCTGTGCGTGAAAGTTTTGTCTGCCTGTATGGATGTGTACTATGTGCATGCCTGGTAACTGTGGGTCCTCTAGAATGGCTAGCAAAGTGCTGGGGACTGACCCTAGGTTCTCTGCCAGAGTAGCAAGTTTTCTCAGCTGCTGAGCCTCTTCAGCCCCTTCACTTTTTTGAGTTATGTTTTAAAACTTTTCCTGCACCATCCTTTCCCCACGGAAGAGAAAGAACCAAACAAACAAACAAAATCCAGTCAATTACTGTTTCAGTTCCATGCTCATTCTCTCCTGGTGCAGGAAGAGGTTTTGAGTCACAGTAGAGTGGGGGCCAAAGCCTTTTGAACATGGCCAGGGCTAGGGACTTATGTGTCCGAGGGTATATAAGTGCTTAAGCTCAAACTGACATCTAAGGAACCACACACACACACACACACACACACACACTACACCAACCCCCTCAAAACCCTGACTTCGACTTTGCATGGCCTTCCCCAGAACGTGTGGCGCAGTGCTTTTGGGAAAGAGGCTCCTAAATCTTGAGAGTTGTGGAGTTTTACCAAACCTACCTGTGTGGAGGGAATTCTTTTTTTTNTTTTTTTGTGGCGCTGACACTCATTCATCTGTAGAAATGAGGCAGAGGTCGGGATGGGGGGCAGGAGGAGAAACAAATCAGGGCGTGTGATAGGCAGCTGTGCCCCTAAACAACCGGAAAGCTCCCACCTGCTCGCCACCTGCAGCGAGGAGGAGCAGCAAACACTCAGACCTTTGCCTCACAATGCACCTATTTACTGCTCGGCAAGGGGAGCCAGAGACAGCTGCCATGTTGACTGAGGGGGAAACCCGCTCAGTGGGGCCTGGGAATGGAAGTTATCCAACAGGGCTTCAGGGAAGGGGCACAGTGAGGCACTTATGCCTCACTATAGTTCTAGGCTCCATTCCCTAGGGAGGTCTGGTGCCTCCAGAAACCTGGCCTGTTGCGGAGACCACAGGCTTAGCTGCTGTGGACAGCAGCAGTCTCTGCTTGCCAGCCTGGCTCTCGACATTTATGGATGGGCAGAAGGAGAACACGGCTTTGTGCTTCCTGGCTGTCTTCACAATGCCCAGTGGTCCAAAAGAGACACACATCCCTTCTAGAGATGAATGGTGTAAAACTGTAAGGGTAAATATGCTGGCCCTGCCTCTCCTAATGTCAAATACCCAGTCAAAACCCAATCTCATAAAGCAAGCTTTATTATACAATAACGCCAATAACAAGCCGGCAGTCTCTGGGGACCAAGCATACACAGACTTTATTTTGTTTTGTTTGCTCGTTGTGTGACACAAGGTCTTACTATGTAGCCCTCGCTGGTCTGGAAATTTGCTGTGCAGATCAGGCTGGACTTGAATATTCTGCAATTCTCCCACCCGAATGCTGGCGTTACCCGAATGCTCCTCAGTGCTCCGCATACTGCTTTGACAAGTTCGTGGTGTCATTGAGCTCTGGGAAGGCTGAGAACTTTCCTCTTAGCATGGTTCCTTGAGAGGGTTACAGTCAATGGATGAGGAGGGGAACTCTCACCACAGTAAACGGCAAAGTGAGGTTGACAAACTGAGCTTTGACCCTAGAATAGCGCTTCTCAACCTCCCTAATGCTACAGCCCTTTAAGACAGTTCCTCATGTTGTAGTGACCCCCAAATAAACAATTATTTTCATTGTTACTTCCTAACTATAATTTTGCCACTGTTATGAATTGTAGTACAAATACCTGTGTTTTAGGAGACCCCTGTTAAAGAGCTGTTCCACCCCAGAGGCATCATGCCCCCCCAGGTTGAGAACCACTGTACTAGAGGCTGCAGTGGGCACCAGTACTGGGGAGACCAGGGCTGCTGGGATCTGTGCGCAGGAGAGAAACCTGGTCAAGGTGGGGAGGCGCAGGCTGCTTTCTTCTACTCCTTCCCTCTGCCTTTTCCTTGTTGGGTCACAGGGCCTGAAGAGGGACAGGCAAGGAGCCAGGGGACAGGGAATGGGGAATGAAGGTCAGAGGAGGGAGGTCCCTAAGCGGCTGAAGAGCACTCCGCAGCCTTTCAAAGGCTGATATGTAGTAATGGAGGAGAACAAGACCGTATTCTTCCTCTCTTCACTTCACTTACCTCTGTCCTGTGTTGCAACTTCAAGTCCTAGGACAACTTCGAGAGGGAATGATTGGTAGGGTTGGATCTTACCCAATCGCAGCCTACAGCCGGGGCAGAGTGACCTAGTGAAGTCAATGGTTGCACTTGGGAGATTTCCATATCTCCCTCTCCCTCTTTACCTCCCTCTCTCCCTCCTTCCATTCTTCCCCCTTCCTCTTTACCTCCGTCCTCTCCCCCTTTGTCCTGGAGATTGAATCTAAGACCTTAAGTACTACCACTTAGCTACAGTCCCATGACTTTTTAAAGGGACAATTCTCCTTTTTGCCCCCTCCCTTCTGATCCCCCTTGAAATCTTCTTTTGCTGGCTCACTCATTGATATTGATTTTCTATTAAGTATACTTCAACTTATACTCCCAAGGGTATGGCTATTAATCCTCAAAGTCCTTACAGAAGGAGGGGGGACTGCTGCAACCTCTGTACTGAGGAGCATCTTAGTCTAGCTAAAGTCTCAGGCCACTCCTCTATCCTTTTGACACCTGTCTGGAGGTGTCACAGCTCAGATGGAAAAGGATCCTGGTAGTCGGGAGCCAAAGAATACTGAGTACTACAGCTCAGGTGGAAGAATGCCCAGGCAGTTGGGAGCCAGGGAACAGCACAGAGCACAGTAAGCATAGCAGCTTACAGTCCTGCTCTAGGGAAGGTTTCCCCAAAGAGACAGCTCTGCTCCTGCAGGAGAGGGCTTCCCATCAAAGTTGCTTCACCTTGGCTCTGGTGCTCCAGAGTGCAGCAATTCTGTTCTGTCTGGGGAAGGCTTCCTCAGTGAAAGTGACACAGCCCTGCTCTACTCTGCTTCTGACTTCTCTGGCGAGCTTTAATAACGGGGCACCCCTAAGGGAAGGCTTCCCTAGCAAAACTCCGGTCCGTCTCTGCTCCAGCGAAAGAAGGTATTCACCCAAACCTCTTTCGAGAGATTTACTGAAAGAGAAGAATCCAGGATACTGGAAGCCTCTGCCAGGGTGGAAGAAGCGCAGCTAACTGGACAGGCACAGGGCTTATATAGGGCTTCTTAGGGGTGGAGTTTTCCCAGGGAGAAGAGGGATTGGTTAGTTTTCCCCTGCTCAGGGATTGGTTAGTTTAGTTGGTCAGGGGCAGAGATGTCTCTGATTTAAGGGCCAAACTGTATTTTTTTCATTGGCCTTTTAAAGCTCTAGTTTTGGGGCCAGGGCCTATTTCTTTCACTGACTCTGGTTCTAAGGTCAAAGTGTTTCTTTGGTACTGATTTCGGAGTCAGGGTGCATTTCTTTGGGTCTGGATTAAGGGCTAAAGCATTTCTTTCACTGGCTCGGGTCTCAGAACCAGGGTGGATTTCTTTCACTGCCTTTTACCCTACACTGCCCTCCATGGCTTCGCATTGGGAGGTCAGTGAAGTTATCATTTAACATGTGGTCATGGCAGACAGTAGGCCAGATACTAGACTCTTGGCAAGAACTGCACTTAAGATCAATGTACCTTTTCTTTCCAGAGCACTGTGTCTCAGTGCACCAGGGGACATGGAGACTGTTAGGAGAGTATTAGCTCACATGATGAGCATCTCTTGTGTACACTGGGTACTAAAACTATTAGTAGAGTGATGGATACACAGGGCAAAACAGAATGTTGGAAGCTGTGGCTTGCCTCTGTGTGACACACAGGACAATGCAGAATGTTGGAAGCAGTGGCTTACCTCTGTGTGACACACAAGACAATGCAGAATGTTGGAAGCCATGGTTTGCCTCTGTGTGACACACAGGACAATGCAGAATGTTGGAAGCCATGGCTTGCCTCTGTGTGACACACAGGACAATGCAGAATGTTGGAAGCCATGGTTTGCCTCTGTGTGACACACAGGACAATGCAGAATGTTGGAAGCAGTGGCTTTGCCTCTGTGCGACACAAGCTGGTTTCAGATGAGAGGAGTGTGCTTTCTCAGTATTTGCCTCTTGCAGTTGTTCAATATTTAATAGAATATAATTTGTTATCCAGCGACATTAGAATTCTAAAGGTGATAAACCATGTGGAAATGGGTGCCACCTAACTACTGTCAGGGACTTAATACATTAACCAGAAAAACACTGGACCTAGACAGACTAAGTTCATTTTTTCCCTGCTCTTAAAATTTTGTTTGGAGAACTGAAAAGATGAAGTATAAAAAGTAGATGTTCATGTCTCACATGGAAGGAAAGCCTTGGTTTTGTCTGATATTAGAGAACACATTTTTGAGGAACTATTTATTCTGAACATATTACCCTTGAGTCTCAGCCAACCGGATTGTTCCCATTTGTGATTCAGGGTTATTTATCCTGTTGTGGTGATTTGACTCTTTTAAAATTCTTCCCCTTTTCCCCCTTACTAATCACTTGACTTTCAGATTCCAGCTGATGCACAGAGCTGAGAGATTTTCTAGCAGAGGAAGCTCTAAGCTAGCATCCTGCTGCTCCAGCCCACTACCAACACTGCGCTCTGTTCAAGGCTGTACGTATCTTCCCATTTGGAACCAGATCTATTCATTCCTAGCAAGGAATCGGGACATGAGTTGCTGAGATCTTTTCCTTTGGAATGCAGTCCTACACAATACCTTTTATTGTACATCACAAGGAGACATGGAAATAATAGCTCGGTCTTGATTTTCCACCTACCTTCAGTTCGGTATCTGGCACACTGAAGGACTTCAGAGCTGAGGGATAAAGACGGCGCATCTGCAGCACAACAGGCTGGCGCTGGCCCTGGCCCTTAGTGCATCCAGGGGCCTGGTTTTCACTTCCACCTTCTCTTCCTAAAAATTCTTTGAAATGCCTGAGAGAAAGTCCTGGGGCCAGCAAACAATCAACAAGCATCCCTCCAATCTCATAAACAGCAATAAAACTTACCCATGATGTTGATAAAACTTCAGTTTTGTGGGGCACGGAAAGAAGTCCCTGCTCAGGAGTAAGTTCTCATACTTTGCAAGCCCCCATCTCCGTGATGGCTAAAATCAGAATGAATTTTGGAGAATTTTCATCTCCCAAAGTCTCCTGGTCCAGCCTGCCCCCAAACTCTCAGTTTGAGTGTTTGGCTCACCCTCATCTGGGTCTGCTTAGTGGTCCATGATTTGTGGGACTCTAGGTATTTTTTAGCTCTTTCACTTTTTCTGGAACTTTAATCTGGATATAGTGTCAATTCTAAAAGCTAAAGGGGATTTATACTTGAGACAAAA
>LOEQ01007137.1:12647-37326 GCA_001685075.1 Bramus lutescens | reverse complement strand
TCAAAAGGGGCCAAGGCAGTTTCTTTATTAACCAATGAAAGTAACACATAGACAGATGACCCTCCTACATCATGCAAGTGAGCTCATAGTACTCTTTATGTAGCAAATAACATCGTTTTACCCGGAGAAGGAAAGTATTCCATTTGTTTACGGGTTCAGGGCCCCGAGTCACTGAGATAGGGGCTAGTAGAAGAACCTAGTTAGACAGGGCTGCTGTGCTTTAACATGGGCCTTGAGGGTAAATTATGACTTCTGTTTGTTTGTTGGCAGATTAGGACTATTTCTGAAAATTCACCCCAACTGTAACCACAGATCACTAGGTCTTGGCTTTGCCTCTCTTCATAAGTCTTGGACCCAAGGATGATTTCTGTTGGCAGCTACTACCAAGATGCGTCATTTTAAACAACAACAACAAAACCCAATTTGTTTTTTTCATTGCTATTTTGGTGTTTCTATGTTGTCTCATTCCACAAAAGCTTCTGTCAGATTTTGCATACCATTTTAGGACTCTAATTTTTTTTAGACTAAACATGTTATTTTGTACTTTTTAGGTCTTGAACTGCAATTTACATTATCTGAATTGTTTGTCTACTTAGATCACATTCTCTAGACAGTGTTCAATGCTTACTAGGCTGCAGACTGATAGACGGATATACAAAATCTTCTATTTATAAAGTCCCCTTTGGGCTAATTGAGAGTCTTCACAATTCATAGACTTCTAGCTTGGATGCCTAACTTTGGGAAAACTAAACTCAAAACATAAAGTCTCTCCTAAGTGAATAGTATGGTTTGCATGTTTATGGGTAAGTGTGGAGGTCAGAGATCTCTTGTTTGTCACAGAATATGCCAGGTTAGCTGGCTTTCTAGCTCCCACAGACTCCTCTGCCTGTCTCCCAACTTTCAACCTACATACTGGGATTACAAACAGGTTCTGCCCCAAACAGCTCCTACATAAGTTATGGGGGATTTTAACTCAGGTCCTTATGCTGGTAGTCCATGAACACTAAGTTTATAATGATATATAAAATGTACATATTATATACTGATTTTTAGTTTTTTGTTTGATTTTGTTTTGTTTTGTTTTTGATACAGGGTCTGAATATGATGGCCTGACTGGCCTAGAATTCACTATGTAGGTCAGAATGGCCTCAGACTCACAAAAATCCTCCTATCTCTGCCTTCTGAGCTCTGGAATTTTTTTTTATTTCATGTATGAATATTGTATTTACATAATTTCCATCCCTTTCAACTCTTTCTATGTCCCCCTCCTCAAATTATTGGCTCCATCTTCTTTAATTATTATTGTTACATATATGCATCTATGTGTATACATGTGTATATACCCATGCACACACCTGTTGAATCCATTTAATGTTGTTTGTGCACATATGTGTTTAGGGGCTGATCACTTGGTGTTTGTCTCTGACGAGAACTGATTCTCCCTCGCTTAGCACTCGTTAATGAATTGCCTGTAGCTCTTTATCTAGGGTTAGGGCCTTGTTGATGTCATGTGTATTATTATGTGGATCTTGTTTATGTGACCATATTATTGAGATTTCATGGGTACTGCTTCCCTGTCACATGTAGAAGACCCTCTCCCTCCAGGCTCCTACAATCTTTCCATCCCCCTCTTTCATATGGTCTCTGATCCTTAGGTGTAGAGATTTTGTAATATANTATTTATAATATATCACTTGGGGTGGATCACTGCATAGTTAGTAAGATTTACTTTCATGTCTTCTTATGAGCTTGATGCCGGGAAATCTGTTTATGCTATTAGTCTTTCACAGTGACACACGTGAGTACCAAAGTCCTTGTCTACTGGGGCTACTCATCAAATCACAGTTCTGGATACTGATAAATTCAAGCTCAAAGGGCAGACAGATAGGCTGTCAGGCAAGGACCCTTTGTGTCATAGACAGGATTTCCTTGTTGGGTCTTCTCATGGCAGAGGGGTGAACAAGTTCTTTCAGGTCTCTCTAGTAGGACACCAGACCTGTTCGTGAGGGTCCCAGTGTTATGGATCCAGTATTGTTCCTTAAAGGTGCAACCTCCTGATACTATGGCCTTGATTAGTAGGTTCCACTATTTGACTTCGGGAAGAAAGAAACATCCAAACCCTAGCAGTGACCACTGTGTATCTCTTTTGGATGCCTCCTCCTCTGGGTGCATGAGAAGGTGGGAAGATAAAGTTATTCTGTTTAAAAGAAAGCAGATTTGGTGCACTTGAGATTTTAGCACTTTCCAAACCAACCAACCAACCAACCAACCAAGAAACACCAAAAAATTAAAATCCCTACCCAAAACAAAACCAGGTGTTCGCTCTAGTAACGTGGATGGGGGAGGGCACAGAGGCAGAAGAAGAGACTTCCCTCCTGAGAACTACTCTCATTTCCATTTTATTAGTGACATACACACTGTTGGCTCTCCAAAAGCTTTGATAAGAAAAGTGTCTATGTGTAAGGCTCAAAATTATCATTATATTGTAATTCTTTGCCCGAGTGCCTTCAAGTGTTCCTCTCTGTCTAAAAGACATGTCCCTTCCAACTCTCTGTTCTTTACTGTCTCCACCAGCAGTGGTTTCCAGTCCTCTGCAACCTCTGGGAGAGTTCTCGGCTCGGCAGTTTAGAGGTGACTGAGATACTGTGGTGGAAACTAAGAACTTTATTACCAGTATTTAACTTTGTTTGGTGTTGGGGATGGAACCCGGAGCTTTCCATGCTCTAGGCAAGTGATCTACCACTAAGATATACCCCAATCTCCCAAACGTAAGATTTTTAGTTGGAGATAAGCATAAAACAAAGTAATACAGTAATATATATAATATGTTATTATAATAAGAAACATAAAGGGCTATATATATACTCTTAGACATCAATTGTTGTGAGACAGAAATGCAAATGGTCAGCAGTGACGGTGGCTTTGAAATGTGAATGGAACACACATGTGCGCCTTCACACTCCGCTGCTGCTCTGTGTGAACATGCTGTACTGTAGAGATTCGCATGGAGGAAAGCTTGCCCGACTGCTCTTCATTCTGATTCCTGAAGAAGACAATTATCCATTTCCAAATGCTCTGGATACAAATGATGACAGAGGCTTGCCTCCTCCCTCAGCGTGTCTTCAGTGCTTAGGGGGAACACTTTAGTTGAGATTCTTAAAAAGTTGACTATGAAGCTATTCTATACTTTTCTATAAATATACTTCAGAGCACATGAGATAGTAGATACTGGCTATTCCTCTTTATTTTTAATCTCTCCCTCACCTGACACTTCCCTCCCCCCCTCTCTGCTTCTTGGCCACATAATGTGAGCCAGAGACAACCCCAGATGTGGCATTCACCTTCCACTGTATTTGGGACAGAATTTCTGTTGCTGCTGCTGCATGGTGCCAGGCTCTACAGGCTACAGGGTCTGGGTATCTTTTGTTTCTGCCTCACATCTTCCCATTGGAGCAGGGAGTTAGAGACAATTGTCACTGCATCTGACTTTATGTGGATTCTAGGGATTTGAACTCACTTCCCCACACTTGCAAGGCAAGCGCTTTACCCACTGAGTCATCTCCCAGGCCCCAATAGTGGCTATTCTAAAAAGAAATAGGAAGGAACATGTTTATTGTTCATTTATCTTCAATGACATGGATACTCCAAACCTCAGAAAATGTATCTTCTTTACCTTCCATATGAAAAAAAAATCAAACATTATAGGAAAACACTAGAGTAGAAAATTTTATTTTTGTTTGTTGCAATCACTCACAAACAGTCAAAAGCTTCCCCCAAAAGAACACTCTGGAATACCTACTGTGTTTTGATCATACTGGGAACAGCCCAATTTAACTCCCATGAGCTGCTTAGGACAAGGAGAAATTACTCTGTGGCCCACCATGATGGAGAGTAAATGTTTTTTTTTCTTGGAGTAATTCAGGACTCCACCACCCCAACTCCCTCTTGCCTGTGTCTAAGTATATAGCTCAGGAGCTCCTTCTAGGTGCGGTCGTTTCTAAATGGCATGTACTATTTTCCACTGACAGCTTGTGGGACACCCAAGTAGGCCACCAGGGTGCTGGAAAGAACCAGAAAAACAAAGGTATGAGGCCTCTCCTCGCACTCCACCCTCCAATTGCAGGGTTATCAAACCAGAGCCTTTAGCGAGCCAGTGACTGAAGGATTCGGGGTTTGGATGAAAGAAGAACAAGAGGTTGGGAAGCGACATTACAGAAAACTGATCCGATTAAATGCCCAGAGCAAGCTCAAGCATTTCAAAAGATCTTCTGTCAGAGGGGGAAAATATACTGTTTTGCTTTCCATGAAAAATTCATGAAACAAAACCTAGGAATTTCTCACAGAGTACGCAGGGGGATGGGCATTTCCACTTCTGAACCAGCTGAATGAGAGGCCAGTAATGTGGGATACTGCTTCTGTGAACACGGGGTGTAGAACATGCCTGGACAGGTTAGGCAGTCTTTGCAATCAGATCCTTCTTGAAAAATTCTGCAGCAAGCTCTCTGTGTGTTCAGGACAATTCCAGAGAATGGGCATCAAAATGGAGCAGAAAACATCAAGGGGCAGGTCGAGCTTTCTCCTCTTCTGCTAGCCTGGTGAGTCCTCTCACTGCCCAGGACAAATGATTTCAGTTTAACCGCTGTGTGGTCCCTTCCTTGGGAACCTCAGACTGAATCCTTTCCTGATGGCTCCTGCCCCTACTGCCTGCCTTGCGATGTGTTTGTGCACATGGGCATATTCATTTGTGTGCAAGTACACATGGGTATGAAAGCCAAAGGAAAACCCTGGGTACCATTCATCAAGTTTTAACTAACTCTATTTTTTATGTTTTTGAGACAGGTCTTTGCATTACCTGGAGTTCACCAAGCAGGTAGGCTGGTTGACCAGCAGGCCTAAGAAATCTGACTGCCTCTGAGCTCCCCAGAGCTAGGAGTCCAAGGCAAACTGGTTTAAAAACTAACTAACTAACTAAAGCCAAAAAAAAAAAATATTCACGAGTTCAGGAAATCAAACTCAGGTCTCCTGTTTGCAAGGCAGTGTCCAGTCTCCCTCCCAGTGTGAGCCTGGGTGTCTCGCCAGAGGTTAAAGAAAATCAAGACTCCATTCGTGGGAACAAGCCGCTGTGGAAATACACCAAGTTTTTAACTTTCTAGTCTGATTCCTCTGATTATGAGGGTCATTCTGTGTTTGAAAATTTTTTCCTTTGTGCTTCTCTGCCCAAGCACTCCTCACCCATGCAACTTCCTGTTCCCTTCTCACATCCAGGCCTTTGTGGGACTTGGCATCTTTTTCTACCTTCACATGCCCAGAATGCTTTCTGAACAAATATTTTACTGAACTTCCTAAAAAACACAAAGGCAGAATGAAACGGAAAAGGCCATGTAAGTAAAATGACAAGAGCATGTATGTTCCTCAGAAAGCATGTGTAAGTATGGTGCTATAGGGCTCTCTGTTTTCCCTCTGCGGCCGTTCTTTCCAGACCCCAAAATGCCACTCAGACAGAAACACTCGTGGCCCTTTGGACTCAAGTTTCTGAGGACAGTTTCCGTAGTAATATGTTTTGAGGTTGAGGACAGAGTGCGCTGCCCTCGCGTGAGCGCTGTGCCGCTCAGACAGCCACTGCTCTCAAAGAAGAAATCATTGGACAGGAAGAGCTGCTCCAGTGGGAAAGGCCTGCTTGGAGGTGGACAGATAAGAGAGCTAGCTTGTCTAGCAGCGGAGAGGAATATTTGAGTGAATGCTTAGAAAGAAACTTTAAACGTTCTTGGAAATAAAACCTAGCAAATCTTGAGCAAATCCGGCCCTTGTCCGGCCCTCCATCAGTGCTTGCCTCAGTCCAAAATCTTTAAATATGTTAATTCGTGATAAATTTGTCAGCCATTACATGAACAAATCTAACAGTTATTACCCCAAATATCTGTTATTGGGACTATTATCTCTCTGGAGTTCTTGGGTTCTATTATAACCTCCAAGTGGTGACATTAATCCAGGGCTTGAGGAAGTGATGACACCGATGTGGTTTAATCTTTGTGACTGGTCTGAGTGTCCAGGTAGAGGCCTAGAGGAGCCCTCCTCATGTTTGCCCATGAGGACCTGAGAAGGTGTTACCCCTTGCTATGCAGCAGATCCCCTACCTCTAGAATTTGAGAAATGTATTTCTGACTGCTCACCATTCTCCAGTCTAACATGTTTGCCAGGGCAGGTCAAACAGACTGAGGCATTAATTAGGCCAGTAGCCTCCTCCAGGTTTCAGTTCCTACCTACGTACATGCTGTTGCTTAAAACCAAATCTGCAAAAGCAAATTGTACTTTTTAGCCAACTTCATTGTATTTTCGCCAATTTGTAGAAAGTTACCTTTCATTTGTCCACACAAAATGCTTCTTGTGAGTTAAAATTAAATGAGAAGTTGGTTTTGGATCAAAACAAGTGGTCCTTTTGAGGTTGAAATATTATCTAACTGCTGGCATTCACTGAGAGACTTCACTCTTTTGCAATGCCGTAATCTACCAAGAGAGGAGCCAAAAATGGTCTTCACTAAGGAATGCTCCGTCCTTCTCCTGGGACATCGTTTTCATGTTTGTTTAATTTTTTTCTATTCTTTCTAATGGGCTCAAAACACTAAGTTGGTATTTGCCGGTTTATTAGCTACGTATTAAAAAATAATGGCACTCAAAGTGAGTGTGTTTCAGATCATGATGACCAGGGGACAACCACTTAGGTCTGTGTTCAGGTATATCTGCGCTGCTATGAGGATACCTGCAGAGACTTGAGGCTGAACCAGGTCTGGTTGAGGTAAAGGAAAGCAAGCAAAATCCCCCCTCTGCCTCCTTTCCTAACTCCCCTAAATGACAGAGACCAGTTCACTTGCCAAGTAAGAATTCAAGTCCCAAGAAATGTCCTCTCCACAGAAAAATAAGCTTGCAGATGAATGCGACCCCTTCTCCTCCTCCGTCTGAGGCCGAATGACAGCACCAGGTGCCACTCTCAGCACAGCCTGCTATAGACACCCTACCTGCCGGCCAAAAGCTGGCAGGAATTAACCAGAAACACGTGCTTCCTGTGGAGGGCAACGGTCAGCAGGTGGGACCTTGGCAGACTCCATTACCAAGTGGCCTCCTGTGTGGTCATCTGGCAGCCCTCCTTGTGGGCACCCAGGGCCCGGAACAAGACATTTTCTCAGCTCTGTGTTGGAAGTCAGTCAAGTGCAATTACCCTGAATGTCGTTGTGGAATGGATGACTTAGAGGCTCCACACAAATTGAATTTTGAGGCCAGCCTGAAATTACATTAGATTTGGGGGCTTTGACAAAAGCCTGCCCGAATCCCCCTGCAGTCCCTCAGGGTCATCTCTCTTTAATCATTCACTAATGTTTTCCTGGTGAGGTCATTGATTAATGGATGATGTAAATCCTTTACTCCCACCCCCTATAGGACAGTACATAATGTTTTATTAATTTGTCCTCTTGTCTGCTTTCGAGATAGCAAATATGAAACTGATTTCTGAACCTCAAAAATTGATAATTCTGTTTCTGTGGTGTATTATAAATCTCAGCAGTGAAACACTGTGGCTGGCATGTGACAGGAGAAGGGGTGCCATCACTCTCTGTCCTCGTCTGTAAATACAAACCCTCATGAGTGGAGAGAAACTGGGTGAGTGAACCATCTGACTCATGAGGGCAGGAAGTGCAAATGCCCACGCTCAGATGTAAAGTACCCCGAGCCTCTGATAATTACTTCATTTTTCTTGATCTCTTATGAAAGCAATAAGTCATGAATCTCGGAAAGTTGTTTAAGTTATAAGAAAGCCAGAGGGCTTCCAGCACCCTTACCCCACCCCTGGGAACATTAGCAGCCCCTAAGCATACAACTGCATGTTAGCTTATAATATTATAAGTGATAAATGAACAAGTTCAATGGGATATGCACCCAAAGTTTGTCTTTTCATCTTCCAGTCACAGAATTTATCAAAATTTCATCTTAGGAAAATTACAGAGTACGATGTGCTTTCATTTCTCTAATCAGGAATATTGATTAATACTATTCCCAGGGTGGGAATAGGTACCAAATTATTTGAGTACAACATGAGGCTGGGGCTCGGAATCCAAAGACAGGGGCCAGACACTACTGAGTAGGACTTTTGACGAATCGATGTTTTAGCAAGTTTGGCATTAAAGAGTGTTTCTGCTAAAAAAAAAAAAGGAAAAGTGTACCTCAATTGTATCTTGCATTCATTCAAGAAATGTTTATTATAAGCCTAGCATGTCACATAGAGTATGGTGGCAAACGCTTCTAATCTCAGCCCATGGGAGCTAGAGCTTGGAGGATCAAGAGTTCAAGACCATCCTCAGGTCTTGAACACAATGGGGTTCAGGCTGGCCTCAGGAATACATGATGAGATGTTTTCTCAGCAATCCGCCTGGCAAGAAAGCAAATAGAACAAATCTGAGTTGTGCAGGCTTGGGGTCAAACAATGGTAAACATTCACAGCCTGGCCTTGGACAGATGGTTAAGGACAGCTATGTTCACAAGGGCTTTAGATGCAGTCTGTTCATTTAGTTTTGCCTGATTTTAGATATTCTATGAGTGGACATGAAATATACATTCTTTTATGCCTTGCTAATTTTCTCTGTCATGTTTATGAGACCCATCTATGGTGCCTAACATGGCTTGCTCATCCTCGATGACACATGATGTCCTGTTATGGTAGCATGCCACAAATGCACTTACCCATTATTCTGGATTCGAATTCAAGTTGTTCCGTTTAGGCCAGTACAAACACTATCTCTGTGGACATTCCTATGCACGTCTCTTGGTGAACATGTGTATTTATCTCTAGTGGTTATATACCTCTGAATGGAATTTCCAGGACAGAGGGAGTCCACACCCCTATCTCTCGGCATTCAGAGATGATAGCAGGAGTTTTGAAGGTGCCTGTGCTAGTGATTGTGAGCACCACCTAGATGGGGTTTTCCTTTAGCCTCATCTGCACTGCTCTTGCCGTTGTCTGTCTTCTCTACTACAGCAATTCTCGTAGATGCTTCGTAATGCCTTCACATATAAAATAAATATAAATGCAAAGATGTGTTTCTGTGGATGGCTTAATTACCAAGACTAGGGTGTGTTCTTCCGGACACAGTTCTGGCAGAAGGTGGATTGTTTTAGAAGTAAAGAGATGCAGTGATTCAATTTATAACTGATCCTGTACGACACTCAGAATTTCAAACCTTTCCCCAGTGTGCATCTTTTGCACTCTTGCCCCTCCTGTCATGGTGTGCTTACGCTTCCCTATAGGCCCTTCAACCTCCGCATGTGCCCAGCATCGTGCTCAAGAACTCCGCAGGCACATGTCCTCTAATCTTCCAATCCCATGGCTTGGATGGTTGCTGCATTTGGCAGGTGTGAGGACGGAGGCACGGGAAGAGTGAGCCACTAATCGCATACGGCAGGGAATCATGCAGATCAAATCTGAAACAAATAGATCAAACCAAGAGATGAATTTGTCTGCTACTCTGAACCAGCCGGAGACTTACCCCTTTTCCACAAGTGAGTATCTACACTTGGCAGGAGACATGGATAGGGAACCCAACTCTTTATTAGTAAACAGTATTTGTTAATTAAGTTTATGTCCAGGCAAGCTTTCTGTATGCATGCATGGTGAAGAGTTTATTATAATTTCTCCAATCTTTTGAGAATTTCAAAGAACTCATTTCCTTTTTTATTTTTAGTATGTATTTTAATTACATTTCTCCCTTTCCTTCCTCCAACTGCTCCCACATGCCCGCCTCCCTGCTCTCCTTCCAATTTATGGCCTCTTTATTCATCAACAACTGCTATTGCATGCACATACATATTTGTATATACATATGTTTAGTCCCAGATATAACCTGTTGACTCCATATAATGCTTTAAATATTTTGCCCTTGAATATAACTTGTGAGCTTTTACATTTCTCTTCTTTTATTGTCTTATTGGATCTTCATGAGCATTAACTGAGGTGAAAATTTAGGACCAAGTTGAGTGAGCTGCCAAGGCAAATGACATCAGTGTTAGATGGCATGTTAATCACAGTCAGGACACAAGCCTATCTAAGATTTCCCCATGAGCA
The DNA here is from genome assembly GCA_001685075.1 of Bramus lutescens. Lineage (NCBI taxonomy): Eukaryota > Metazoa > Chordata > Mammalia > Rodentia > Cricetidae > Bramus > Bramus lutescens. The sequence continues at coordinate 27,221 of LOEQ01007137.1, read as the reverse complement.
TGGGAACCTAGGACAGAGAAGAAGTTCAGTAAAAGGGGAAGAAAGGAAAAGGGTTAAAGCTCTTGTAACACAAACCAGAAGGCTAAGCCAAACCCACCAATACTACTTCCAGTTTGTGTTTCCACAGATTGTGTGGAAGTATTTTCTTCCAACTTCATCATCTGCTTTTGCTCATGGGTGATGGTAAGGAACTGTATTTTTAGTAGTATTGGCATATAAATGTCTTCATGAAAACGAAGCTCAGTAACTTACATATATAAAACGTTCGACTTAGTATGAACAACCCCGAACCCAATAAAACACAACGCAAACTTACTGTTTTGTGAGTCATGAAAGTCTGCTCTCTTAGATAAATTGCTCTGTGGATAAGACTGTGATTTTCCTAATATCCAGTAAGGAAAACAAACCATCTCCATGTGCTACCATGCTGATCAGTGTTGACTCTAAATACCCATTAAGGATTTCAGTGCCACCCGGCATGTAAACACCTATGTCATATGTTACTTCAAACTGACGTCTTCCATGTTGGCGGAGAAGGCTGGGTCAAAATCCAAATGTGAGCCTTGCTCGTTCTACCACAACGATGTTCTCTGTTTTCTCATAAGGCCTCACAGCCCTGCAATTAGGAAAACAAATCTTCCCATGTTTTCCTCAGGATTTCCAAATCCCTCCTAGACTTCGTTTTGAGTTTGATACATGTCCTCCATCTCAACCTCACATGTGGGTATAAAGGGCCTTGACATCACCCATTACTGTTCTTGGATTTGAGACTCTCTTGAGCATTTGTGTATGAATCAGGAAATCATTTAGGAAAATATAGCTAGTGTTTAAAAATATGACATGGAATAGGCTACATTGAAAAGAAAGTGTGTCCCAATGGTTCATGAAGCTTATTTCACTCAAATGTTGTGTGCTAAGCGTTGAGGTAACATGTGGTGGTGGTGGTGGTGGAACCTGTGCCATTTATTTTATCAATTGTGCCACAACTTTAAGTCCACCTATTTGGCATCTTGGAGTGGTGAAGGTTGAGATGAATGTGCTATAGAATGAAGAGGGAAAGAGAAAAATGGGCTCTGTGTGCACTCACACACATTGGAATGTTGCTTCCTCTTATGGAAACACCACTTGGAAAAGGCTAAGACTGATGTGTGGGCATGTGCAATCAGAACGGAAAGGGCTCAGCAAACCCAAGGCACAGTCTGCGGAATGATATTTTCTGAGTGCATTTTGGTTTTCATTGTTAGAAATAAAGTTTGTGAAGTCTGTAGTGATGACCCAGGTATGTCTGTGTAACACAGTGTTTTCTATAAAGTTCATATTCAAGAACCATTCAGCCAAGTTACACACACACACACACACACACACACACACTATTAACTTCACCATCTCTGAAGTGTGTTTATGGTTTTGTGCTGGGCCACATTCCTAGCTACCTTTGGCCACATGTGGCCGCATGCAGCCTGTGAGTCCCAAGTTGGACATGTCTGATTGGTATCAGAAAGTTAATTATATTTGATGAAACTCATTGACTTTAATTAGACAAAAATATATATTGCAAAATTAACATTTCCCAACTGTTGCTCGATTGTGAAATCATTCCCTTCTCACAGTCCTCTCATGGTTCCACACATCGCTTAGAGCCCTTCACCTCCTGGTTCTAAACTTAAAGCAGATACTCATTTATAAGTCTGCTTTACCTGTAGGCGGCTAGTAGCATTTTAATGGATTCACGACTTTAAAATATTTAACTTAAATACATAGTTATTTATATACATATAAATATTAAAACTATACTGAAAATTATGGAATAAAATGTACACTAGTCATTTAAAAGTACTCTATAATCCATGGCCAGGTAACCACTAGCAGAAATTGTGTACCTTTTCTTCCTATGTTAGAAAACAATGAGCCATTTTCTTTCTGTCTGTGGTATTTACTCTCCCCACCTCCCTCCCAAAGGTCCTCTGCCTCTGTCAGCTACATGACTTAAGTATAATTTACCTGACTTCTATTTGTGGGACCTGGAGTAGTAGGCTACAGGAGGACATACCCTCTTGGCTACAGGGTTTGGTTTAAAGTTGGGAATAAGAAACATGGCCAATAAATCAAGACTCTAAACTGGTTATTCAGAGTTTTCTTTCCCACTTCTCTCAATGAGGCTGAGTACCACCAAAGTCAGGAAGTCTCAAGGGTGAGTGAGACCTGCGTGGGAATGGAAGCACTGCTCCAGATGTGGAGAGCTCCATGAGGAAGACACTGTGGTGCATCCTTTGAACCACTAACCAAGCTTACCAGGCCTACCCCTGAATTCTTCAGTTGTTATTGATATGGTCCCTAGCCCCTCGTGTGTGTGTGTGTGTGTGTGAGAGAGAGAGAGAGAGAGAGAGAGAGAGAGAGATTGGGGGTTTATACTAAATGAAACCACTATTATGCCAAATAAGAAGTCCATATATTACTTTTTCTTGGTATCACTTATTAGCCCCCAAACATGACTATAATAATTCATCATGTCAATTGTGAAGGATGTGGGGGGGCCTCATTTTTTCTTGTATCTCTCCTTAACTTATGCCTACTATTTGATATAGTTCACTTGTCCAAAATGTCCTTCTTCTGAATTCATCCTTCTTTTCAGAACCTATCTTAAAAAAAGCAAGCAATAAAACTAAACTAAATCATCATGCTCTATCCATCAAGTAATCTTCCCTTATTTACTTCAAAGTGCATTTCATTCAGAGAGATTGACCTAAAAATATGACTCCACATCACAGTAGCACCAGCAGATGATTGACTGGTCTTTGCCAAATCATCCAAAGCGAATGATTTCATATTGACAAGAAGAAACGAAGATGAGCTCATGAAAGACTTCTGATGTCTCTTTACAGTGCTAATACACAGCGCTCCATCAGTGCACACGAGCAAGCCTGTGATTATTTATAATTTTCAGGTAGATGACTCTCACCATTAGTTTATTTCTCAAGATCCTTTATCACTTCCAGAGGCGGTTTACTGAAAGTCACAAAGGACCGGAGCATCAATTCATCCTCTTTGCAGAGCAGACATAGAAGATTCCAGAAATCTACTCAGAGTCCGGGAATGATGCAAATCAGTGCTGTGTCCTTTATGGCTTTAGTATTTGAGCTGAAAGATCTGCATCATTCAATGGATGGGTCTTTATGTCTGCAGATGTCTCCTACATGGAGGAAGTCAGTGGTCATCCGGGTTGTGTGTTAGAAGTTAGCTTCAGAGGAAGGACCCTGGATCCTCTGCTCCTCAGACGCCCTTTCCTATCTACACCGATGATACTTAAAATCTCACTGTAAACTTTTCCTATTTTAGTCACAGTCACTCCTTGTGTTATAACTGTCCCTAGCTTTTGATAAGGCAGAGAAACAGTACTCCACAGATTGTGTGAAAATCAAAGGCTACAGCGTGGATCAATGTGTGGAATCCATTTGTAAGAAGCAAATTCTGTGAGCTGGTAGAGAGAAGGGGGTATGCGATGGCTCTGAAGCTTTTAAAATTTGTACCTTATCAAGGCAAAATGATCCAGGATGGACAAATTCATAGTAATGAATGAGAGATATTTTCCCTTTTATGCAGGTTTGCACAGGCCTATCCTTCCGCCATCTTCAAGCAAATAATCATCCCAGCTGGGCCTGCTGACTTCTCTCACAGGAGAAGGCCAAGAGGGTCATAGGACCTTATCTTGACTATCTAGCCACCATGTCCAATCATGTTTCTTTTTACTTCTAATTTTGATATCAGTGTGATATTAGTAAATTGTCCACTCTAGACTTGTCCTCCTGCCTCAGTCCCCAAGTAGGTGAGATTACAGGCATGCACTACCAAATCTGTCCACCTGTCTTTCCTCTTTTTCTTTTCTTTTAGCATTTCATTTATTTACTTATGTCTGTATTTTGCATGTGTGTGCATGTTCATGAGTGTGCATATGTGTGTCATGGTATGCATATGGAGGTCAGATAAAAACCGGAGGGAGTCCATTCTTTTCTCCTATGTTGGTCCTAAAGACCCAACTCAGGTCATCAGGCTTGGTGGCAAATATCTTTACCCACTGAGCCATGTTGTTAACCCTTCTCTCACTCTATTTTTCCTCCCTTATTCCCTTCCTCTTTCTTCCCCCTTCCTTCTTTCATTTTATTTCTGTATCTCAGTTGTTGACTTTTTGCTTATTTGCCTGCGCGTCTAGTTGTTCACCACCTGCAGTTAATCTGTTACAAAGGCGCTGTTATTTGCCAAGGTTGTTCTACAATTCTAAGATGGCAATCTTTAGTTTTCCAATTTTCACTAGAAATTATGGGACTTTTCATATATTTTGCCCTTCTTTGTATTTTTTCCCAGAATGTCAACATTAGTTATTCCAAAGCCCATATATACCAACAGTTGTATCTAAGTCATTGAGTCACTGATGAGCTGTTGTCTTTATGTTCAGTTTTCTGATTACCAGCCGTTCCTTCCAGGCTCTAATTATTTCCAGTACTGTGCCAAACATTGGATACAAGCATCTTTAGATGCTCAAGATGATGTCCTTTACCTGCAAATGGCCTACATTAGAGCCATCATCTTGGGAAGAGGCTGGTGACCTCATTCTAGCCTGCATTAAAGAGGTCTGAGACTGAGTTGTAGGTATTAATGACTCTAAGTCAGTTTCTCTTTGTTTATAAGTCATATTTTTCCAAGTCTGTTCATTGAAAGTCTCCATCACCTTAACCTTGGAAGACTGTGAAATCCAGTCTACCCTTTAGGGGTTTGGGACTTTGGATTTTGGTCTCTGGTATTGCTCCCAACCTTGGCAAATGTCTGGAGGACGAGTCTGGCCATCTGCTTGAGGCAGGTTGTATCCTCAAGAGAGACTTTGTCTATGAAATTCCATCACACGAACAGGGGATTTCAGTGTGTGTTATGAAAGTTTCCTAGTTCTCTACTTCAGCAAACACACTGTGGGAAAACCTAACCAGGTGTTTAGGATGCTTGAAGTTTCCAATTGTCCCGCCAACCCACATGGCCTCTGAAAGCTGCGCTGATTTCTCAGTCCCTCAGTGAGGCTTCTCTGTGAGGGCCAGGCAACCACAAGTCCATGTGTAGAACTGGCAAAACTTCCGCAGAAGAAAATGGTTAGTCACAGACTGCTCCTCTCAAAAGGTCCTTCCCTCTGGCTTGCTTAACTTGCCTCAATTCCCTGACTTTCCAAGATCTTTAAAACTACCTTTTCTTTTATGCTGTACCTGTTTTGAAATTTACAGTAGCAGAAATGTTGACTGCACAATCTACTGTTTCCTACTTAGAACCAAAAAATAAGTATGTTTATATAAGTGAACGACTTTCTTTAAAGGTTATTGTGAAAGTGAGCTCTTATAGTATCTATACATTAATGTAGTTTAGCAGTCAGGAATGTAGTTCATTTGTATTAGTTATTATTGTAATTGCCTAATAGTCTAAAATTTTCCATCTATTGCTTTGGATTTTTAAATGTAGTCCCTTATATGAACATGATATTCTGTTTAAATCTCTTAAAGAGTCTGAATAAATTTGTGCTGTTGTTCAAGTTCTGCATAGCTTTAGAGTACTTTGCTTCCTTAAAGGATCTTCTTACCTCCCCTTCATATTTCATGGGTTAACCTCCTATACCCACTGTGTAGCCCCACCCTGGATGGTAGGCCAGGCATCACTGCAGCTATGACCCTGTTTTCTGCCTGGCAGGTCCTCTGCTGCATGTGTGGATGAGGGGCTCAGCCGTGTCCAGGCCACCTCCGTTTCAGTGCTGAGCAACCTTCAACAACATTGAAGCAATGGCAGTCATGGACACAGTTTTAAAGAACAGGAGAACCCAGCTCTTGTTTTATGCGGTGCAGTGAAAGCTAGAATTTGAGGAGCAAGGAGAATATAATGTCAGCACCTACACAGTATTAAAGTGGCTGTTCCAGTTTGCTTTCTGCCGCTGTGGGAAAACTATAAACAAAAGGAACTTGTAGAGCAAAGGGCTTGTTTCATCTCACAGGTTAGAGACTCTCATCTTGAGAAGCTAAGACAGAAGGTCAAGGTAAGAACCAGAAGCAAAACCCATAGAGGAGCACGGCTTGGTAGCCTGCTCCCCCTGGTTAGGGATGTTATTATCATCCACTGTGGGGCTGGCCTTCCTGCATCAGTTATCAACTAACAGAATGCCTCACAGGCTAATCTAATCTGGGGAATTCTTCAGTTGAGTTTCTCTCTTTCAAAGGGATTTTAGGCTTGTGCCGGGTTGGCAGCTGAAGCTAACTGTGACATAGAATAATAATTGTGCTTATGGTTCTGAGATGGGCTGACCTCTACCATGGAAGGTTTTTGATTGGCCTGATACCTTTAATGGCCTTCTATCCCCCAACATGTGTGCACACAAACACATAAAACAGAACAAATAATAAGAGATATCACTGACTCTTATTACTTATGCGGTTGTTGGGCCTTGTCACTCCATCTTCAAACACTATCCAATAGAAATCAGAAGCTGCAAACAGCTTGAAGAATGAACTATTTATCTAGGGTAATTCTTTCCAACTGCTCATTGTCATACTAGACCCTTTGGTTGGCCATAGTCAGGAGGATGAAAACATTAAGGAAATAAGCTAGGAGTTGCTCCTGATCACCTCTATCATTGGGTGTGATGTAAAAAACATGTGCATTTTACTTTATACTTAAAAGTTCCTGTGCTGGAGGGCGTCCTGTCATTTATGAGCATTTATCTATTATACGGTGCTTTCAATGAGTCTTACAGTCACTAATGAGCTATTCAACGTAGCATCTTCTGAACTAGGTCAGCTGAATCATCTCCACTCTGCAGACATGGGAACGGAGTGAGAGATTGAGAGACATGCCTGAAGGAGTACAAAAAGCCAGAAGAAAAGCAAGTCAGAACACATAAGGTCTTGATGCTCAGTCCCATGTATGGTAATAAATGTTTTCTGATCATTTTAAGACCATACAAGAACTTTCCTGCTAAGGTGATGCTAGAGCAATACTGGAAAATCAGACCGAGAGATGGCAGGTAAGGGGGATTGGGAGAAACAGAAACGGTATCCAAAGGGAAGGGGTGGTGTGTAAGCATGAGGACTTTGGATCAGCAAAAGTAAGTGAAGGCAAAATTAACCACTTTCCCCCACTTGCTTATACACTGGGGTTCTATACGACCTAGTTTTCACATTTATACTTGGATCTTAGCTCCGACTGAGCTTCAAAGCAAAGGCAATCAGCAAGTTTTTTATTGAAAGATGACTTTAGATGAACTCACTGGTCCCTAGAAATGTGCATCATGACTCTTCCAGTTTTGAACACTATTGTCAGTAGGTCCTGGCAGCCAGGCCAGAAAGGAGAATGGGAGACTTGCATCTGAAGCCCAGTAAAAGGAAGTTTCCCAGCTCAAAGTCTGGGCTTGCTTTCTCCAAGCAAAAGCCTGTTATTACATTGGTTAGCCTTTTAGGGGCAAACCAAAAACCTATTCACTCGTTAACAAATATTCCAGGCCTGGTGCTGGATCCTAGAGAAACAAATCTTGAGCAAAGGATGGCAAGAAACAAATAAAATCATGTTCAAAGCATTTGAAACAATTTGTGTTTTGTAAGCACATTAGCTACTTGGACTGTACTTGGTGGCTTCCTTTCTGGTTGCATGTGCCATCCCCATTGTGGCCTCAATGTGGCAGCGAATCCTGTGATTAACTGGCTATGGAGAGGGCTACAACAGAAACCAACCTAATTTTAAACCCCTTAAATGGCAACGAGACTCTGAAGTGCAACAAATGCAGCCAATCAGAGATTGTTCATTAACCACTCTTGCTGGGAGGAAATGGTGACTGGTAGGAAAGAATAGAACCCCTCTGGGCCTAGACCGCTTATTCTGCTGTAGATCTCAGGCCTGCAAAGCTGGAGGGATGACCACACAGGAGGAGGAAGAGGAATTCAAAAGGGCACTCTTCTGGGAAGCGAGTCATGCCCAGAGTACCAAGTATTTTCTCTGCTTTATTCCATGGGTGCCCTCCAGCCAAATAGCAGACAGGACCAAGTAGGCAAAGCAACAGGGGTAGGGGTGCGTATCAAGGCACTTGTCCAAGGTGGTACCAATGAGCAATGTGGGAGAATTTAAGAAGGGTAATATTGTGGCTATTTTCTTTTTCTCTAAGTGTTTAACTCAATTTTGCAAAGAGACACCACTGGCAATTCTCATCCAAAAGAATAGGAAAAACAACTACAAAATAACCCAGTGGCCCCATTTCCTTCCTTTTTCTGAGGAATAATAGCATTCTATCCTTTGATGTGCTTATTTAATAAAAAATAATGCCTTCTTGCAACTCATGTTTTGCTGGTGGCGACAATCAGTTTCACTAGAGACAAAATCTGCTCTCCTCCCCTCTCACTCACACACACTTGCACACACACATACATACGCATACACCTATACATACCCACCCACATACAAGTATCAATGGGGCCTTCAACATCAATTTTGAAGCATTTGATCATTTTAACGTTGATTTTCAAATAAGGAATTTACTCACTTCTCAATCACATTTCAAGGGCTCCTTTTGCATCGTATAATAAACCAGAGAAAACATGGTTTATATAATTGGATGTACAAAATTGAACTCTGTTGCAGCCTAATAGAATTCCATCTCTGCCCTAAGTTAGTGCCAACCTAGAAGTTAGGTCGAAAAATCTAGTCACCCACCACCCTCATTATTCCTTCTTGAAATCCATAAGTAAATAGACTACAAATAGTTTCATCCTATTGATCTATTGGAGCTGGCCAATGCACTTGGTGTTAAGACTGAGCTATCAGACACTTCCTTCCTCATCATGGTGGGGTAGAATGTAGAATAAAGCCCTGCATTTAATTTTCTCTTCCAGGAAATTCTCCATCCTATGCTGAAACCTGTTTGTGTGTATAGCGTGAAGGAAGAAGTAACTGAACTTCTGGGTGTATGTCTCCATTTTTGTAGATGAACTTGTGTGGCAGGGCATGTGCAGGCCACAAGCAATCTTCTTTGAGACTTTGGTCTCATTGGTCTGGATTTTGCTAAATAAGATTCGAAGGCTACTCGACAAGCCCCAAGAACCATCCTTCTGCTGCTCCAGCCAACATGGGGATTACAAGCACATGCCACAATGCTCACCATTCTTAGCGGGTTCTGAGGATCTCACATAGGTCCCCCACTTATGAGGTGAGCACATTACTTTTTACAAGCTGAAAACTTTGCTGGGTAGGGTCTTGCCCAGAGGTTATCACTCCCTTTATTCCATTTAGCATCAGGTTTTTCTTTAAATTTTTTCCTGGGCCCCCTATTCTCCCCAAACTGTCTATTTTGTGTTTTTTTCTTCCCTTTCTCAGCTTGCTCCTTTTCATTACATATCTTTATAAGACTGGCCATTGATAATAACACAGTCAATACCAGGATGTTTTGAAATCTCCTTTGCCAATGCCATCAATCAAAAACTCCTAAGTTTAGCCTTGGGCAGACTTTTCAGAACAACAGCAAAAAGCAGTCATATTATTCACTAAAATATTACAAGAATGACCTCTAGACTACTGACATTCTTCTCCTCTGAACCCTCTTGAGCCAACTTGTCACAGTCTAGATTGATCTCAGCACCACTGTCTTTCCTGCTCCTACTAGTATGGCCCATTTTCCCCACTTAAAGCATTCAACTGCTTTCCTAATCCAAAATCCCAAAGTTCACATTTCACCAACAAGAAACAGGTCAGGCCTTTTGCAGCAATACCCCATTCCTGGCACCAACTTCTGTCTTAGTCAAAGTTCTATTTGTTATAAAGAGACACCAGGACCACAGCAACCCTTATAAAAGGAAGCACTCAATTGGGGCTCGCTCACAATTTCAGAGTTTTAGTCCATTATCATCATGGTGGGAAGCATGCTGTCACACAAATAGACATAGTGCTACATAGACAGCTGAGAGTTCTACATCTGGATCAGCAATCAACAGAAAGAAAGAGACACTGGGCCTGGTTTGGGCTTTTAACCCCAAAGCCCGTGACAAACTTCCTCCAAAAGCCATGCCTACTCTAACAAGGCCACACCTTCTAATCAAGTAGCACCACTCCCTGATGACCAAGTGTTCAAACATATGAGCATATGGAGGTAATTCCTGTTAAACCCATCACAGTTTATTTTTGAAATGAAAAATGTAGGAAATAGTGGTGAAGGCAGTTCTTAATGGTCTTCCCATTGGGCTTTCCTTATTTTAGGTACTGGTTCACTCCCTTTATTTTATCCACTCTAGTACTTTATAAAAGTCTAATTTATGTTAGGCTGTAAGCTGGACAGGGAAGGTGAAGGCATCACCCCTAAGACTACTGTTTTAATTTGCTTTTTGTTGCTACAACATAATACAAGAAGCTGGGTTCTTTATACAGAAAGGAGTTCACTTAGCTTATGTGTTGGAAGGCTGAAAGTTCAAGATCCAGCAGCTCCATTGGTCAGGCCTCCGGAAGATTTCTGGGAACAAGCTCAGATATGAGCCAGCTTGCCCATGGGGAGCACAGCCGCAATGAACTGAGTTCTCAGGGGGTGAAGGCCAATGGGTTTTCCATTTCTTTGGGAAATGCCCCTGCTATGAGAAGTACCTGGTACCTGTAGTGGCTCTTGGGCAAACGGCTGCTCTAGTTTGAATATGGTTTGTCCTTCAAAGGCTTCTCTGTTTGAAGATGGGTTCTCAGTGTGGCAAAGTTGTTGGGGTGGTGGAATTTGGAGAGTAAGGCCTACAGGGAGGTAGTTAAGTTCTTAGCAGTGTTGCCACAGAGTCATGGAAGGGAGTGTACTGGTCCCCAGAAGGACTTAGTTGCTGTGACATTGCTTTGTTATAAATGAGCAAACCCATGCCATAGTCCCCCAGATTTCCTAAAGTGCCCTTCATTGTGATCCCACCCACTGTAAGGCCCCACAAGATCTCTGACTGATGCACCTGAGCTTTCAGCCTCCGAAACAGTGAGCTAAACAAACCCCTTCCTTTGTAAATTATCTCGCTTGAGGTATATTGTTGTAGCATGGGAAAAACAAATGATAAAGAAGTCTTAGACCTGGAACTGATCGTTTATAGATTTTCTAGTAAGTTTTCAAAATTGAATAGAGGGAACAAACACCAGTTGGGTGCCTACTGACTGTCACTTTCTCACTAACCTTTAAGCTAAGGAAAAAGAAGTGGGAAAGTTCAGCAAGCTGACTTCTCCAGGTAGATGCAGCTTACTGCGTGATAGGTGGCAAGTTTGAATGTCTATCTGCTCTTCCACCACACCAGAGCATCTCCTTTGCCCGTCTCTTAGTCTTTAAGGGAAGCATTTCATTTTCGTTAGCCAGCGACATGTGCTGTGCTCACTTTCTTCCCTCGCCATACCTCACCAGGCAGATAGATGGTTCAGCAGTCCTGTAACTCGTTCCTGTTAGGGCCTTAACATTCTTCCTAAGTGAACCATTAAAGCCAGCGAGCCAGGCCTTCTGTCTGCTGCGAACACCAGCCTTCCCATTATATGCATACCATGTTATTTTAGTGGCTCAATTGAAGTTGGTGTTCTTGGCAAGGAAGGCTTTATCAGAAATGAGAAAATAGGATCGATGTCAGAAAAAAAATACAAGCAATGAGAACTCTTCACTTGCAGCCATAGACTTTAGCTGCTTCTCTCCTCGCCAGTCCCTATAGGTTACAGTCATGAAGAAATTACAGTTCTGGATCCTTGATGCAGCCTCACATACAGCTTCAATCTATTTCTCTTGGATGTAGTCCACCCAAGCTGCATTACCACCCTGTCACAAGGGAAGCAGTTCCCAGCAGGACTGCCCTGAGCTCCATAAATACTCTCCTGACTCCACCTGAATGTGTGTGCAAAGGTTGTGCCCAGGGACTTAAGTGTAGGGAACGTGTCTGTAATTAGTGATGGTTAAATACATGTTTTGGACACTCAGGTTGTTCTCTTCCTTTCTCTCTCTCCCTCTCCCCTCCTCTCTCTCTCTCAAACACACACACCAGCTCATAAGATTTTTTCATCAAAAGAGAAATTACAAAGTAAGTCTGGTTTGTTGGGCAAAATTTTTTACTTTCTTTTTTCTTTTTTCTTTTTTGATAACAAATACCTCACAAATTGTTGATGAATTCATATTTTAATAAATATATTCAATGTATTGAAGCAAGTTCATTATTAAAAATGTAACTCAGTTCTAAACCAAGAGTAAGGCTACCTAGAGATGTAAAGTCTGACTTGAGTTTGGAAACGTCCTTGCCCCAGTTTTAGACGTCTCCTTGCCCAAAGTCTCAGAGTTTCAAGTTGTTTGGAAAGCCACCCCTCCACCACCACTCATGCTTTCATTTAGAAAGAGAAACTATTAAAATATATTCAAGGTTAGCAGAAATATAGAAACTGTATATGAACTAGATTTAAATTGCTCAAATTAAAAAGTTTCCCCAAAGCAGAATGCAGCCACATAAATGAGAAGTAGTGCCTAAAAGAACTGTATCTGAAAGTATTTATTTATTTAGCTATATGACCAAAAACGTCGTCATCTAGACCAAATTAAGAATGGCCACACCCAGATCATCTCAAACCGTACAAAGTTGCCAGTGCAGCAAACGTTGAGTCTCCTGGGGGAGAGAGTATGTGTGGGCTCAAACTTCGGGTTTAAAAAGGGAGAGGGAGAGAGAAAGAGGGAGATAGACATGGTTTACTGGAATAATTTGTTAATTAAAATGGTTTGCTCCTTGTCTGAGGGAGCTGTAGCAGTGTGTGGCACAGAGCATGGTCACTCTTCTCTTTACAAAATGAGAGAGTGTTTGACTTCGTGTGTTTAGGCGCCGGGATGCTGGGGTTATATAAATTCATTGCATCCTTGCGGCACTGACGTGAATTGGCTCTTTAGGAATAACATGCTGAAGGAGGGGTGGCTTTTCCCTTTACCACCCACATTATGTTATGAGTAGCAGGGCGTATTTAAATGCTTTGGCACAGAACTTGAATAAAGAGCAGATCTCAAAAATACCATTATCATTATTTATTTTGAAATTGACACCCGGCTCTATTTTAAGGCTTTATGCCTAGTTTTATCCGTGCCTCAGATAATCGAGCAGCACACCAGAAGGAGCCCTGAATGTCCTTCTTTCTTCACTCCCATCCCTGGATCTTTCCAATTAACTTTTGGAGGATAAAAAAAAAGAAAAAAAAAGGTGAAGAAAACATGAGTCCAGAAAAAGACATCAGCTGAGGAATGTTGTTTATTATGATTGGACAGTTTCTGTTGGCCTAGTCGGATCGTTTTATGTTTTATTTTGATTAAACAGATATCACTTTGCTAACCGTAATTCTTACAATTCAGCTTTTCAGCCAAAACGAAATGACCTTTTTCAGCAGACGGGCTCCCCCTGAAAGTGTTCCTACCTGGCAGATAATAACTCTGTTACTGTAAAAGTGGCCAGGGTGATATTACACTTTAACACTCTTCTTTGTAATGCCATCTTGGCTCAAATCCACAGATTGGCAAAGTTATTTGGTAGTACCAAAAAGGTGGATCTTCAGCCTTGGGGACATGCTACCATCCCCTTTATTTAAGGTTTTACTCTGGAATTGCAGAGTGTAGTGATTATCAGCTTGACACTGAATATGTTTGTGAGGGGTTTCCAGGGAGAATTAATAAAACTAGACCTACCCCAGAATGTGAGTCACACTGCCCCGCAGGTTGAGGACTTGGGTGGATTGCAAGATGGCAAAGCAGAAAGCCAATGAGCTTGGGGACCCTCTCTCTCTGAATCCCCCAAAAGCCTAGCTGCCTTCCTCTCCACACTGTCTGCCAACATGAATGAGCACTCCTGGGACCATGAAATAAACACACCCATCCTTTTCATGTCACGTATTTGCCACATCAAGACAAAATCTTCCAAACACACAGATTTCTTAATAAGCAAATTCTTAAAACATGATGCAAAGAAATTGTTCCTATTCACCTCCCCCAAACTGTTTTTTCTTGTAGATGTGAACAGGCCCCATATTGTAGTCAATTCTGTTCTCAATACATTCTCCACAGCAAAACTCCAGGGTTTCATTTAAATGGAATTTTTATCCTCTTACCTAGCTTTGTGATTGTTCACTGTTTTGAAGGGTCCTCTTTTTTATTTAAGACATGAATTGATGTAATAAAAGTTCTTAGCTCACAGCTGAGTTCACAGCTGAGTCCTGTGGAGCCAGAAACAGAAGCCGATGCTGGCAAAGCACTCGTGACTGCCTGAGGAAGGCCTTCTCCCTGAGTGATGGGGATTCCAATTTTATTGTCCATGTGCTCTTAATTCCTGAAGTGTGAGAGAACGAATGTGCAATCTTCTGCATGACTATTTCAGGATGAAGTCTTGAATAGGGTAATAAACAGAAACAGCAGAAGGGAATTCCACCAACACTCACCAGAGTCTTTGCAAAACGACTCTCACTGTATTCGGACTAACCCTCAGAAGGCGGAGGAGGAGACTACTAACTGGCAGGACTCCTAAGCAGGAGGGGCAGAGGTTTGGGGTGCAAATGGCCGCTCTTTCAGGG
>LOEQ01007136.1:13519-37221 GCA_001685075.1 Bramus lutescens | reverse complement strand
AGAGAGAGAGACACTTTGTGTGTGTGTGTTGAGAGATTTCTAATATATCTTTGTTAGTACAACCAGTACTTACAACAGATTTACAATTACATTGTTAAACTATCTCTAAAAAGATTTCAGTTTTAAATGCTTGCTTGGGAGAGGTTTTGTCCATTGTCAGTTGTTTTTTAAGGATGTGGGTGTCGATTTGTGAATTGTAGAAAAAATTTAAGACCATCAAATGTATAGCACTAGGAAGTATTATAACAAGAAACTGAAAAAAAATTTTTTCTAGTTAAAGTACCCTTTGAGAACTTTAGTACCAAAGAATTAAAAATCAAACTGTTGAACACCAGCATTTGAGAGCTAATGTAAATGAAAGCCATTATCTTCCAAATTGTAGCATAATAAAGTGACCTTGTAACTTTGTTGTTGGCCAGCACAATATTGTTGTGTGTTTGAATTGAGTGGCAATTTCCCACATTATTCTACAGTGCTGGAATTAAATTATATTTTTAGCTTTAGAATTTTGGAAGTATAATGTTTGTTTTGATATTAACATTCAACTCGTGTATTTAGCAATTAAAATGACTCTAGTAATGATGGTGGTATTAGAAGGGAAGGGAGCTGTCACAAAATTTGAAGCCTAATTATCTCTTCGATAACAAAATACATAATCTTCCATTGCAGTGCTTATTTTCTTATGGTAATTGACTCATTTGTTCTCTGGTTATCTACTTAACTTCCTAAGCACAAACATCTGCTCCTATATTTAATTGGTGAGTACTATATAGAGAGTAAAAATAATCCAGAGAAGTATTTCCTTTATAATTCATGAGAGGGAAAAGTAAATGGCGAGCACTATGATTTTTTTCTAATAGTCTTTGAAAGTCTGTTTACTGAAAATGCATACTAAAATTATTTAACTTTATAAAAACTCATTTTTCTGTGTTTTACAGAATTAATTATTCTACCTTAGAAAAGGGTTCCCCAATATTAACATTGGACTCAAGGAATGTGTCAGTTCCTTGGAAATGGTACCGTCTTAAGAGTACAAGCTTTAAAAGTAGAAAAAATTTAGTGTGTTATTTATAATTTGAAGGAGATGATGCAAGTTGCTTTTACATTTAAAAAATTGGAAGGATAAACCATAACATTTAAAAGATTTTTACTTATGGAGTGGACTATGAGGCCAGGACGGAAGCTGAATTTAATTGGACATACATTGTGTAGATTTAAATTTTTGCCAAGTGACTCCTGAGGGTGGAAAATAAAACTAAACAAATGATTCAGAAATATGCATATAGTTGACAGAGTAAAGCCACAGAGAAAGGTACATCTTAAGCTGAAAGTTATTCAAATAGTGTGAAATAGTAATTGGATTGTAAATTCTTTTTATTTATTAATTTATTTTAACATTTTTAAACTTTATTGTTTTGTTTTTAAACTTCTTTTTTGATTCTTTGGGAGTTCATCATGCATCCCAATTCTACTCACCTTTCAGTTCCCCAATATCCTCCCCTAACCCTTGCTGCACCCCCCCAAAAGAAACCAGAGTAAGCAAGCAAACAAAAGTAAAAAAAAAATTAAAAAAACAAACAAACAAAATATATACACCAGTAACAAAAATCTCTTTACTTCCCCTTATTTCCTGCCTCTCAAACATATCTTCATTCCTCCTGGTGGCATAGGGGGCTTCGGTGTGTCATATAGTATACCCCTTTGTTCCATCAGGTTTACTAGCAAATGTTCATTGCAATGAGTCGCTGGTCTGGTTCAAGGCCTCTGGTTTCTGGTACACCATCATCCCTGGATCCTCACCAGAATTCCTCTGGGATATCCTGTTTCCACCCTGAGCCTTGGAGATCCTGAGGCTATCATTCCACAGGCCCAGTCCATTCACCAACTCCTGCAGGTCCTAGATGCTACCAACTCCTGCAGGTAGATGCTAGGGTAGGCCAACCCAAGGCCTGACCTGGTCAGTCTGCCCCCTCCCCCCCAGGTACACAGGTCAGGTGAGGGGGTGGAGTCAGCTTCCCTAGAGCCATACCTTCAGGGTTGGTTTAGCCTTGCCTGTGGTTGTGGGGTGCCACCTCTCCAGCCTGCAGGGGTCAGCTCTCTTGCTACAGTGTCCAATGAGAGACAAGGCCAGCTTTCCCAGGGCCAGCGAAGGGCGGGGCCAACTCAGCATGACCCCCTGATTTCATCTTGCATGCTTCCTAAGACCTCCTGAGGTGACACAGGCCATAGATATTAGTACAGACCCCAGCTTCAGCTGTATCACAGACCCAAACATGGCCCTCAGCAGAAGCTTGGGTCTGGATGACATTCTGGTTCTGGGTGGAAGGAATGGCCACTCAGGTGGGAATGGTTCTGTAGGCCACATGGCTGCTAGCTAGACACCATCAGGTTGCAGCCCCAACCTGGGCCTCTATGTGGCCTTTGGTGGCAGCACAGACCCCAGCCATAAGTAGGACTATGATCCTTGGCAGCAGATGGGTCTGGATGTCACCACTCCCAGTGACAGTGTGTCCCTCAGCACCAAAATGTTTAGGAATACCTAACAAAATATGAATAAAATTCACTTTGATAGAGCATTCAAATACTATGTAAATACTATGAATTCTGTGGTCTAAAAACTTGTTGATATGTGAATAGCTACTTAATTTTATTTTAAATTCTTTTATATTTTGAAGCTCCACCTGAATTCTTGAAACAACCTGCTAACATATATGCTCACGAATCCATGGATATTGTATTTGAATGTGAAGTCACTGGGAAGCCAACTCCAACTGTGAAGTGGGTCAAGAATGGGGATGTAGTTATCCCAAGTGATTATTTTAAAATTGTAGTAAGTATTTTTTCAAAGAAGTACTTTTATTTCTGAAACCTTTTAAGTGTCTTAAATATAACTAAAAGATGTATTTATATATACCAATTCAAACAAATTACTGCAAATAACAAAATAGAAAATAACTATCAGCATTTCTTGAGAAATACATTATGTGCATACGTGTGTGTTCCTCATTGCCTCCCCATCCTTCCTCCCTTTCTTCCCCCTACCCCACCCCGGGTCTCACTATAGCTCTGGCTGCCCTGGAATTCACAATGTACACCAGATTGGTCTGGAACTCACAGAGATCCACCTGGGGATAAAGGCATATGCCACCCCATCCCAGTCTCTCTAGAAGTATAGATAGATGATAATTTTGAAATTTAACAAACTATACAAAGCCTAACCAAAAAGTTATAAATCAGTGCACATACCCTTCAAAGTAAGATTGAGCTCATGCCAACAGTTCTAACAACAAAAACCCTTCTAGACAGTGAGTGCATCATCACATAGTGCCTTTTGATTTAATTTGCACCTATTAAACCAAAACACGGTGATAACTCATGTGTTATTCCAGTCCTCAGGAGGTAAAGGCAGGAGGCCAGACTAGGTCACTCCTTGAGGCTGTCTCAAAACTGTGGCAAAATTGTAAGTGCAGAAAGTTAAATGTGGAACTGGATTGATATCTCAGTCTGTAAAATGTTTCCATGTAAGCATGAAGGCCTGAGGACAGTCACCAGGAAAAACCCACATAAGGCATTTTGTATTGGAATGCCAGCACTGTGGAGAGGGAGACAACTGAATTCTAGAGGCTCATTGGCCAGCTAACCTAATCAGTTTCTCAGATCCCAGTGTGAGAAAAAAAGATGTTAGATGTATCTAATAATTCTTTGTCAATTATGCTTTTTATTTCCTATGTATTAGGTATATAGTAGATATTTTTTATCTAGTAATAGTACCATTATCTAATATTCTACTAATAGGATTATTTAGGTTTTAGTAATAAATATTACCGGTATACCTAAAGGTCTTCACATAATACTTAGTAAAAAGCTTAGAAATAATTATAGTGTTTTAAAGACAGTGTTATTTTACAGATTTATCATATAAGTAATTCATTTTTTGTGGGGATGTATTTTCTGTTTCTGAAATGCATAATCTCATGTTAACAAAAAGTTTCTGAGTATTTAACATTTAAAAACCAATTTGTAGTTAAATTAGCATTTTTCTTTTATCAGTATTTACATGTTGTTAAATTTTAAAGCAATGTTTATGCTAAGATTATTTCTTCTGTCTCCTTGAGAACACATCTTTGCGATTTTAAACTCATGTTCCATCAGTGAGGTCATAAAATTTTATGTATTTTTTCTTCCTTAGAAGGAACATAATCTTCAAGTTTTGGGTCTGGTGAAATCAGATGAAGGGTTCTATCAATGCATTGCTGAGAATGATGTTGGAAATGCACAAGCTGGAGCACAGCTGATAATCCTTGAGCATGGTAAGAGGGGAGTAGCAGTGATCTGAAGGAGCTGGTATTGGAGGCACTGTTACTCCAGGGTGCCTTGTGGTTGCTAGCTTGCTTGGTAAAGCCCAGATGTGGCACAACTACAAGAAAAAGAGCAGCAGTCTTAAGTCATTTCTGTCATTTCAATTACTTCAAGGGCTTGAGCAGGTAAGAGCACTGTCTGCTCTTTCAGAAGACCCAGGTTTGATTTCCAGCACCCGCATGGCGCCTCATAACCATTTGTAACTCCAGTTCTGGAAGAGATCTGATTCCCTCTTCTGGTCTCCTTGGGTAGCACATGTGCTGCACATATCTATATTCAGATGAAACACTCATACACACACACACTAAAAAAAAAAAACAAAACAAAAAAACAGGGACTGGAGAGATGGCTCAGCAGTTAAGAGCACTGGCTGCTTTTCCAGAGGTCCTGAGTTCAATTCCCAGCAACCACACAGTGGCTTACAACCATCGATAATGAGATCTGGTGCTGGTGTGCAGGCATACATGACGGCTAAACACTGTATACATCATAAATCTTTAAAAAAAAATAAACAGCCAGGTGGTATACGCCTTTAATACCAACATTTGGGAGGCAGAGGCAGGCAGATTTCTAAGTTTGAGGCCAGCCTGGTCTTCAGAGTGAGTTCCAGGATAGCCAGGGCTACACAGAGAAACCCTGTCTTGAAAGAAAAAGAGAAAGAAAGAAGAAAGGAAAGGAAGGAAGGAGGGAGGGGGGAGGGAGGAAGAAAGGAAGAATTTAAAACATAAAATTACTTAGAGATATATTTTCAGATAATGTTAAAAAAGAAGTTGATATTAAGGAGGAGAAAAACTGAAAGTATACACAAGTGTTTATCAGAACCCACTTGTGTTGTTCTCACAACTGTATTTCTGCCTTATAAGGAAAACTTCTTAATCTTTGCACTGAATTTTTATTGTTTTTCCAAAATAAAACTAGCGTGCCTTTTTTGATATTCATTAAAGAAATACCTGTTTATTATATAAAATAAATTCAGTCAACATTTAAAAAACAGAAAAGGATATAAGAGTCAGGGGAAACCACTGTAATTTGGGCAGGGAAAGCTTAATGTAATGAGTTATTAATTCTAGAGAGTAACTAGGATTTAGGTAGTAAGAAAAGACCTCTTGTAAATAGCAGCAGTAGCCCCTGGGTACCTTCACCCAAGGCTGAAGTCTGGGTGTCATTGGAAAGAATGTGGCTCTGGCTTCCTAGATAACAGATAAGTAGATATAGTGCTTTGCTGTTGAAACTTCTAATTTACGTTTTAGGGTCTGAGGAGAGTAGATCATAAGTTGCTATCTCACCAGAGGCATTTTCTGCAAAAACACTCAAGAGGTTGTATGTTGGGGAAAGATGTTGGCTATCAGAACCTGTACATGAGAGCTAACAATGAAATCCTCTCCTTCTATAATTGGTATCTCCAGTGCCTGTGCTGATATGTGTAACGTGTGTCAGCTGAGAAAAGGAAAAATATTAAAGGTGCCTGGCTTCATTTTGTCAACAGGAAGAAAAACTTGAATTGGGAGTTGGAAGGCAGTAATTCTAAATCTTGCCATCTAGGAGTGTTGCATGGGAGCACATAGAAATATGTATGTCATATCATAACCTGTCTTTTTGGCAATATCATTCCATTGGACATTTTACCATGTTAACAAAATAACATTGTTCATTGTTGAATAGAATATATACATAGTTTACTCTGTTTGGTTGTATTTAACTTAGCCTCTTTTTGTTGTTGTTTTTTGTTTTGCTTTTATGAACAATATTACACTGAACCTTTTTATGTGATTATGTTCTCATACTAAATTGATGTTGTATAGAAGTTCTGTCTTAAATTGGTGAGGTGGTCATTGGGCATATTTTATTTTAGCAGCTAAAGCTGTTTTTTTTCTTCTATTTTGAGCATTTTTTTGTGAATGCATGGGAAAGGTAGCGCTTTAGATATCTGATCTTTTGCCTGAGTCAAATAAAGTCACTTAACTACAGTTTCAACAGGTTCCTCTGACAGCTGTCAGTTAACCAGGGAAGCTAACTGAAAAAGCTGGCACCTTTGCTGACCTTTCACTAAACAGCACATGGGATTTATAGATACTATTTTAAAATATACTTGAAAATAATGTTATAAAAGTTATAAAATATTTGAACTGTTTTTCACCCTCTTTCTGTGGTTGTACCTTTCTCTCATTCATTGGAAATGACTTTAGCAGCTTTTCAAGTTTGTAAAATAAAAAAAATCAACAGTTGAATGAGTGAAGTCTTGTTGGATTTGGTTTTGTTTTGTTTTGAAGTACGAGGGCAATGACTGTCTTAGTAAGCTTTACAGATATCTGGTGTATTCATATCTACCTAAGCATATTTATGTCTGTGATTGCTACTATAAATCTTATCAGTATTAAATTGGTGCCAAAGTTAGGAGCATCTTAATGGAGCTTTCCTCTGAATGTGCTTGATGGTATAATAATTTTATTAATAGTATATTTTCTTCTTTGGCTTTGAGAACATTTAAGGGCTTTTGGAATTTTTTTGTTGTTATAATCATATTGACAATGCACTGGCAAGTCATAAGCCTTTTAGAAGGTTTTAAGTCCCATGTTTATTAAGTTAGTTTCCTATTATTGTCATTTTATTTTTTTTCTTAAAAATTAATTTACATGTATGCATGTGTGCAAGCTTTTCTGTATGTGTCCCATGGTCCCTTGCAGGCCAAGTTTCAAATCCCCTAGAACTGGAGTTATAGTTGGTTGTGAGCTGCTTGATGTGGTTTTAGAAACAGAACCTGGACCTCTGCAAGAGTATTAAGTCCTCTTAACACTGAGCTGTGTATCTCCAACCCCTGCTTATTTGTTTTTGAGATGGAGAGAGTCTAACACAATTAATAAAAACCCAGAGACAGAAATTGGGGCTTAACCTGAAGGTCAGAAAAGCAAAACAGCCAACCACTGACTCTTACCTCTACCTCAGTCCAAAACGGCGATCCTGTCTCCAGGAATCTCAGAATGATACTGTGTATGAGACCTGTCTCCTCCCTTCTTATATTCCTCCCTAGTGCTGGGATTAAAGGTGTGCACCACTACTGCCCAATTTCTATGGCAAACTATTGTGGCTACTGAGATTAAAGGTGTGTGTCACCACTGTCTGGTCTGTAAGGCTGATCAGTGTGGATGTTTTACTCTCTGAACTTTAGGCAAGCATTATTTATTAAAATACAAATGAACCCATTATTATTTTTTATTCTACTTTTTCTTTAAGAACTTCAGCTTAATATCCTTAAATTATTTTTTATTTATGACTCTGTTTTTTATCTGTCTTAAGTCCATGGACATTAATCATACTTACTCATTTAGAGGCCTTTTTTTGTCTGAATCTGTCTTTACTGTGAATCTATAATCCATTTCTGACCAGGAGCACTTTTTAAAATGCTAAATGGGCATGACTAGGACTAACACTGCAGCTTTGCCTGTTGGCTCTGCCCTATCCATCATGGTGGAGGCGTGTTCACTGCCCTGCAAGCCATGCTCACTGCCCCAGCTCCAGGGACGCAGCAGGTCTATGTCGCCATTAAGCAACTAGTAGCACGCTGCTCACAGACCCATTTAAGTGCTCAGTAGCAGGGCCTCCCAAAAGAACTAGAGCCCTTTGTGCTACCAGCACAAACCAGGAAGCTCTTAAAAGAAACCGTGCCTCTGCTTGCTGCCAGCAAACAGAGCCTATCCGACAAAAAAAAAAAAGAAAGAAAGAAAAACGAAGATGCTGCAATTGACTCCTGTTTGTGGGTCTAGAAGCACCTTTTTTACATTTTCATAGGCTTTATGTGGATGTATGTTGCTGAACATTGAGAGCCATTTTATGTAAATGGAGACTGCGTTTTTGGTTTTCTGGCCACTTAGACCTGAATAATCACACAAAAACTTTATTAATTATAACACTATTTGACCAACAGCTCAAATGTATTTCTAGCTAGCTCTTACATCTTAAATTAATCCATTTCTATTAATCTGTGTATTGCCATGAGGCTGTGGCTGACCAGTAAGCTTCTGGCATCTTTTTCCTTTGGCAGTTACATGGTGTCTGCTTGACTCCACCTTCTTTCTCCCTGCATTCAGTTTAGTTTTCCTGCCTAGCTATATTCTGCCTTGCCATAGGCCAAAGCAGCTTCTTTATTAACCAATGGTAATAAAAAATATTCACAGCATACAGAGGGGAATCCCACATCAGTGGAGGATGGTATGTGTCTTACTGTGTTGCCCAGGTCTCAAATTCCTTAGTTTAAGTGATGTTCTTACTTTAATCTCTCAAAATTAGAACTATAGGAGACATTTGCCACCATACCAGGCTTTTGATGTTTTATATAAAGATTATTTTTTATATTGTTAAGTTTTGTGTATGTGTCTTTATGTGAATATATGCATATGAGTTCAGGTCTCACAGAATTCAGAGGCATTGGATCTCTCGAGCTGGACTTACAGGAGATAAGGTGGATTAACATGGGTACTGGCAGCTGAACTCAGGTCCTCTGCTAGAACTATAAGTGCTTTTTACTGCTGAGACATTTTTCCAGCCCCTTAATGTTTTGATTTTTAAGACAAATATTTACGTAGGAAAACTAAAAGAGTGAATAGGAAAACTACAAGAGTGAATATAGCAATTTATATATAATACCTGATCACTGTCTTTATGGTATTTATAGTACAGTAAAAGAATGTAAGATTTTACAGCCTTAGTGGAGCTGCTTTCATGTTTTTTGTTTTGGTTTGGTTTTTGGTACAAATAAAACAGCACGGAAGAGATAATGCCCACAATTAAAAATCAAAGCAATGCAGCAGCACTAAGACATTCTAATGGGATAACATAGAGTACAAATTGGGTAGGAAACCATTGTGAGATAATAATTACATGTATTCTATCTATAATTTTTTTAGATTTTATCTAAAAAATGACTGACAAAAGGATATTAGTGATATTTCTCATTCAGACATTGTCAGCAGATTGGAAATTGAATATTACTACACACACACACACAGAGCACACAGCATACCTACCTCTTGGGCCTGGGCTGGGGAGATATACAGGATACTAAAGAGGCCAAGGGGGCAGAATTGTATAGCAAGAGCCTGCCTCAGCAAGAGGGCACAGGTAGGGTAAAGACTAAGAACCAGCTGCTCTCACTGTGTAAGAGCCTGATACTGTATCCTCTAGCCCATCTGAGAGCTGAGTTGATAAAACAGCCAAGTAGGGCAAGTTTCCCTGCCCTACAGCCTATGTTTTGGGTTATATGAATTGTTTTAGCTCACCACAAAAGATTGAAATGGCTGCCAGAAATTAGGGGGTGGAGCTTTCAATTTTAACTAATCCTTTAAGGCCAAGTATGCACTAATTTGGAAGATATGAAGGACCCAGACACCAAGGGTTCTCTTGTTTCCTTTCAGATAAATTTTCCTGGTGTTCTACATAGTATTCCCAGTTGAGAAGAAATTCAGAATAGAAGGATCAAAGTTTTCTTTCAGGTCTAGAAATAAAGAGGGTGTTCAATCTTGTTGGGAGGTAGACACAAGCCTCTCACATTTCCTCGGATCCTTTTCTAAGTCTGAAACTCATGGAAAAGGAACACAAAACCTGCCTATTTCAGATGTTTCTGGAGAAAGTTTAGAAACTGAACTCCTTGTGTGAGGGAAACTCTCAGTCTCTCTCTCTCTCTCTCTCTCTCTCTCTCTCTCTCTCTCTCTCTCNATCATTATTACTGAGGGGAAGGCTAGAAGGTAAAGCTCTGCTCTTTATGTGCTCTTTAAGGCACTGATATCAAGAAGCACTTTTGAGAGTGGTATTTAAGAACATGCCCACCTAAGATCAGCATAGTACAAAGCAGATTTAGCCTGCCATAGAAGCCATAGGAAGAATCACCGAGCCTACCTAAAATTGAAGCTGGACAAGGACAGCAGAGAATTGCATATACTTATCCATGAGACTAGCACCAAGGCAGAAAGCCTTTATTTTGAAAAAGGTTATAAAATGATGAGAAATTGCTTTTGTAATAGTGTCCAGAAATGTTTCAAAGCTAATGGAAAGAAGAATAGTTGGGGAAGTCTTCTGTCTCTGAACACACAACAGTGGTAGTCTTATCTATAGAGCAGTTTGAAGCTTCTGGTATACAGTAGGTGACTGTAACAACTAAATCTATACCAGACTCAATTCCTGACTATGTTGGCTAAACTTCATTTTAATATTTTGACCAGAGAACAGGCATACCAGTGCCAAGGTGTAAATGACACTTAACTCTTTTTTTTTTTTTTACAACAATTGCTGTAATTTTGGTGTTTTCTTGATTAGGGGACTGGAACGCTGACCCTCATTTTTTCACAGCAAACAAATTTGCTAGCTAATTCATTGCTCTGTCCCCAGAATGTGTGGTTTGGGGCTATATATATCATTTTAAATACATTTAAAGAAAAATGCACTAATAAAGTAACTGTTCTGTGGGGAAATAAATAAGGTGAATAATCAAATAAGGAGGCAAGAGGAACTTTTTCTAAGTGCTGGAAATCCATCTGCAGTGTGGTAGATGCCAATCTATATGTGTGGGCATATGTATATATATGAACAATGAACTTCTCACTTTTCAAATATATATATACATATGTTTACTTTAAGTTGTTTCCAAAAGTTTATGCAAGTATTTCAGTTTTATGCAAAAGTTTTAAGTACTAAATATAATAGATGAATTCACACTTTGCAATTTTGACCTACTATATTGTTTTTCATATAATGTAAGTTGTCACTTTTAAATATTCACATTTCTGTTTCCTGTGTTTTGTTGTTAGACACTTAACTCTTAACATAGCTCTGCATTCTTTGTTCTTCACTCAGTGAAAAATTTATAGACCTCCCCCGAAAAAAAGCAAAGGAAAAAAGCCTATTCAGTGTTGAAAGATACAACAGTAAACAGAACCAGATTCAAGAACTTTCTACTTCTTTATATAAATTCAGTGCAAAGATACTAGAAAGTATACCACCCACTTGCCATTCCTTACAGACTTTTCTTTTAAAAACTACTCAGACATGGTTTTACAGCCTACAAAATTAACCAAACAAAGAACTGAAAACCAAATGATACCATACTTAACGTGGTCCAACAATCCTATTCCTTGGTATTTGCCTAAGTTGAAAAACTACATCCATATAAAATGAGCACTCAAGTCTTTATAGCACCTTTATCCCCAAGCACCACAACTTAGAACAACAAAGATAGTCTTCAGTATGCGCATGGGTAAACTGTGGAGTATTATTGCCTGAGCCTGTTTTAGTTAGATAGGCTAGCACAAGTAAATGTGGGTCTTAAGGATAAAGAAGATTAGAACAGAGCAAAGGAAATAGTTAACTAGGCAGTAGCTGTAATTTTGATAGGGGGATTGTGAGCCTTAGCCTTTAATGGCTGAGCTATCTCTCTTGTCCAAGATGGTGATTTTTAAAATCACAGGATGAGAGGATGTAGCTCAGTGGTAGAGGACTTGCCTAGCGTGAGTGGGGCCCTGGGTTGAGTAACCAGTACTAGATGGCAAGGGAGAGAATAAAACCACAGATCCCCAAAAGAAGCTCAGTTACCCCATTGTAAGTTTAACTCCAAAGTGATAATGGTAATAATGGTGATGACAGTGAAAGAAAATGACCTGTATGCATCATGGCTAAACACTAAAGACCAAACATGAGAAAATTGTGGAATTAAAAAAAATAGCAAAACAAGCCAGGCGGCAGTAACACACACCCTTAATCCCAGGTCTCTGTACGTTCAAGGCCAACCTGGTACAAGAGCTAGTTCCAGGACAGCTAGGGCTGTTAAACAGAGAAACTATCTTGAAAACCCATAAATAAGTAAATAAATAAATAGACAAAGCAAAAAAAACAGTCCCACTGTTAAACAGAGAAACTATGCCTCAAAAAATAGATGATAGATAGATAACAAAGCAAATCAAAAACGGTCTTATGAGATACATCTTCAAAATAATCTCACACCCAGTGTTCAATGAACACTGTGTAAGAGGAAGTGGAAAGATTATAAGAACCAGAGGATCAAGAAGTTTGCTGTGAGACTGTGTCTTCTAGTAGCATCAGAAGGTATAGCCAAAATAGTTCACCAAAACGGCTGCCCAAACATGAGCTGAATAAGAATGACACCAATGAGCATCCCAAACTAGATGAGTCTCAACACCACACAAAGAACTATAGGCAACTGAGTAAAGCTGGGAGCAGGCGAGGTAGTCTTCTCAAGGGTAGAGTACATCAATTGGTTGTCCACTGCCACATGGTCCGCTCTGAAAACATACATAGAAGTAGCATTATATGGACTCAACATGCTATATTTAGGAATATATTTGTATGTGAAAAAATATATATACAATAATAATTAGTGAGAAAAGAGGCCATCACTTTAAAAGAAAGCTGGGAGAAGCATATGAGAGGTTTGGAGGACAGTGATGGTGTGTTGCATAAAGTAGAGATGATTCTGGCAGGCCCCAGTGATATCCTTTAATTTGGCAGGATATAGGCAGAGACTTGAACAGCATCAAAGAGGAATGATGAAAATTAGCAGGCCCTCCTACAATTAGCCTCCTTTGAGCCTCTTTACCTTTGTAGTTAGTGGCATTGTGACCTCCAGAAGTGATACATTATGGCTATATAGCAATTCCTAAATCCTCTCACCTTGTATTCTTCTTGTTTGTGTAGATTTTTGATATTTGTTTTTACCAGATTCATTAATATTTTAAAAGATAATTTTCAAAAATGGACTAGATTAAGGTTGACACAGTGTGCCTCATAGGCTGGATTCATCTATTTCCTGCATTTTTTATCGGAACATAGACATACACATTTGTTGACAGATTATCTGTGTCTTTATCTGTTTCTTGTTTGTGGTCATTTCATACTATAATGACAAAAATTGGTAGTTTAGATAAAGATCAAATGGCCTGTAAAACCTAAAGTATTCTCTTGCCTTTTATAGGAAATGTTTGCCAGCTACCAGACTACATTACAAATGTTTAATAGTTTGTGATCTAAGTTATTTCTCACTTAAGACCTTTTAAAGGGAACCATTGGAGCAGAGTAAAGAAAAAGAGAAGCAAAAGGATAAAAACACAAATATGGGAGCAGAAAGACAGATCTAGGAGGAAATGTGCTGCAACTCCATGAAAACTGTCAGGGGGAGAAGTAGAAACTGCAGATACATTGCTAGTGCATCCTTCCCAGGAGCAGCACAGTGGAGGAAACCAGTGAAGTGCTCTTTATGTTCAGATGTGAGCTATTTTATGTCGTGGCATCAGGAAACACAATTTCTTACAGAATTAGGAGGTAGAATTTGAGAAGTATTGTTTCAGTATTTTCTTAATCAAAACTTTTAAAATGTAAGATGAAGCTGGTAAGATTACTCAGTGGGTAAAGGCACCTGCCACCAAGCCTGATGATCTGAGTTGAATTCCCTGAACCCATAGCATGGAAGGAGAGAACTAACTCCCTCAAGTTGTTCTCTGATTGTTTCATATGTATGCTATGCCTGTCCACACATACACATGTACACATTTGCACAAATAAATAAGCAAAGTGTAATAATTTTGGGAAATAAAAACATGATTTAAAATATGTATATTTTAAATTTTATGCATTTTCAGTAACAGAAACACTCTTTGTTGCTACTTCTTTTGATGTTGGTATTGGTTTATTTTGTTTTTGAGATATCTGCCTGTGTAAGTCAGGTTAGCAGTGAGCTCACTGTCATCAGCCTTCTAGGTGCTGGGATTTTATTGTATACCACCATGTCTGGTAGCATCAACTCCTGGTTTTAAAGACTCTTTTAAACTATTTAATTGAACATAAAATGGAATTACTTCTATATTATGATATTTCAAATTAGTGCCTGTTTTTAATAGTTGTCTGTTGAAAGATTTTTCTTAATTGTTAGTAAAATTAGTACATCTTAGTGGAATGGTATTGAGGCCACATGCCTGGTAATCCCAGGACATGGAAGACAGAGGCAGGAAAATTATGAGTTCCAGGCCACCCTCGGACTGCATAGGGAGACTATATCTTGAGAGAGGGAGGAGGTGAGGGTGAGGTCATTTCAGGTATGCTAAAGGAGAAAAACCTGAGGGAAAATATTGTTCACTTTTCATTGTCCTTTCTTCCTGTTTGTTTGAATTTAAAAATAGCCTCCAAATTTTCTTGAATGTAAAAAACAGAAATAAACTTTTTAGATGTATATCCTGTTAACGGGTCTATTAATTGGCAGGATTGTGTTGTTGTTGCTGTGGGGAGAAAGGGTTGATGAAAAGGAAGTAGCATAAGCTTGTTTGTGGTAAAGGGAATTCACACTTTACCAAGACATTACATGACTTTTAGGGTATCATGTCCATGGTATATAAGGATACATACAGAGTATTATGAGTGGTTGTTGGGGTTTCTTTTTATTATTTTATTTGACTGAAACATTTGTCAAAAATTCCATATAGTTCTGAGGCTATTGGATGATAGAAGTTCTGGGAAAAATGACTAATTGCTTGGCATGATTAAAAGTTGGCTAAGTAGCAAGAAATTATTAGTCATTGGTAGAATATTTTAAATCTAAAACATTGCTTGTAAAGGTTAGTGTTGATCAAAGGGTTATTTCTAATGTATTATTTTGTTAATTACTAGTAATTATAACTTTAGGAAAAGTTTTACTCCAGATAAGTGGTATAATTTGACTCTTAATTGTGATTACTGTATCTAAGAACTTTCTTGGCTTTTGAAACTCTCAGTTTATAACCCAGATAGTCCTGGAAGTCACTATGTAGCCCAGGCTGGCCTCAGATTCACAGCAATCCTTTTGTTTTACCTGAGTGCTAACTAGGATTAATCCCGTACCACCACACCCACCTTCTGTCTAGGAACTGTCTAAGATTACAGGTTTATCCAATGCCAGTGTTTTCTCTACTCCTGACTTACTAATTGGGTCTAGCACTGAAATTCTTTGCTTTTTTGTGTTCTGTAAAATGAAGGAATTAAATTAGGTGATAATTTTTATATCACTTCAAATATTCCACTTCATGTAATTATTTTAAGAGTGTAAGTTTAATGTTACATGTGATTTTATTTTTTATTTAATTTTAAGTATGAGTGGTTTTTGCTTGCTTTTAACCACAAAGTCCTCTACAGCACCTTAGATGAAAATAAATAAGACTGATTTTACGAAGCAAACTTTGAAGCTATTCTTTAAGTAGAACTTAAAAAAAGAAAAACAAAAACTACTTAATATATTTATATCATTTAAATTTGTGAAATAAGAAAATAATCTTTTATGACCATATTGAAAGTCATCTGAAATGTCTCGTTAAAACTAACTTGAACTATTTTTTTAAAAGATCTAACATATGTTGATTGTCAAAAATAAGAATGTGTAAAATTGATTGATTAAAAAAGTAATGTACTGTTAACTCTTCCCTGCTCTCACTTTCTAGAACTAGCCCTTGTTAACAAACTTCCCTTAAGTAGTTATCCATATATATGTAGTAAAATCCCATATACCTTACAGAAACGTGATTTGTGTTAAGTGGTATGGTTGAAATAGCCAACAAGAAGACATTGTCTTCTGCCCTCATACAACATTTGTCTGTTAGATTAGAGAAATATCAAGCAACTAAAATATAAACAAAATAATTAAAGCTTTGTGATGCTTAAAGAAAATTCAAAGAATGCTTGATGTTGTGGATTGAACGTAACATCAATCCCCCACAGGCCCATATGTCTTAACCTAGTCTCACTATTTTGTGGAACCTGTGGGCATGAGGCAAGGCTAGTAGGTACAGGGATGTAGCAGCCTCGCTGGAGAGTTGTAGGCAGCCTAAGATGCGAGGGAACGTCCTAAGAACTCACACATGTAGGCCCAGACTAATCCCAGCTGCTCTGCCTTTTCTGCCATGAAACAATGAGCTAAAACCTCCTTTCTCTGAGTTATTTCCATTGTGTATTAATAGTTTGCCCCAGTGACAAAAAAACAACCAATACACTGATAAAGAATTATTGGTGTTCGGGATTTGGAAATTGCTCATTTAGTAAAGTACTTGCCATTCAAGCATGAGGACCTAAATTCAGATCCCTAGCGCCCACATGAAAAGCTGGATGTGGCAATGTGTGCATGTATTCTCAGTGCTGGAGCTTACTAACTAGCCAATCCAACTGAATCAGCAAGCACCACATTTATTGAGAGACCCTTTCTCAAAAAAATAGCTGGAAAGTGATAGAAGACACTCAGCATTGAAATCTGGACTAAATATATGGACACTTATGCATACAACTACTGCCACTACCCATATACAAAGAATTATTAGGGAGGTGGGCATGGAGGCTCATAATTTTAATCCTGGTACTTGGGAGCTTGTGGCACAAAGATTGCCATAAATTAAAGGCTAGCCAGAACTACACAGGGAGCTCTAGGACAGACTGAGCTACTGTATGAGGCCTTGCCTCAAAAAAGGGGGAGTGGGGGTTTTTGAAAAATGGCTCAGCAGTTAAGAGCACTGGCTGTTCTCCCAGAGGATCCGGGTTCTCTCAGTACCCACAAGGCAGCACACAGCATGTAATCTAGCCCCAGGGGATCAGATGCCTTATTTGGACTCTTTGGGCACTGCATACATGTAGTGCACAGGTCACCTGTAGCAGAACACATACACACATAAAATAAAAAACAGAGGGGAAACTTCTAGAGGATAGAGTGGGAATTATTTTAAATAAGTATATTTAAAAGAGGGCCTTGTTGAAGTGGTGATATTCAAGTTGAGACCTGAAGCATTCAAAGGAGCTCATAGTTCTTTTATGTACATACATATATTTACATTCACATATAATCTTGTTATCTATTTTCTGTGATTTTTACATTTCCCAGTAGTTAATGGACATGTTAGTGCTTGTTTTCTTTTTGCTATGAAGCTCATCCTATTAGACAAGCGTGTTTTTGAGTTCTTGTTAATTGCATACTTTTAAAAAAAGTACAGCTGAAGAATAATTTCCTATTTACCTAGGTGTGTTGATACCATCTTTTATAATTCCAGCATTTAGGAGACAAAGCTATAGTTACAAGGTATTTAAAGGTTTATATTTTAAATTAGCTTAAATCTGAAAACAACCAAGTTAGTTAAACCAATAAAAAGACAGTGCTTTAAAACATATTAAAAGAATTAGGGGTTCTATTATGGAAAATATCTGTCTTAGTTAGGGTTACTATTGCTGTGATGCAACTCCATGACCAAAACAACTTGGGGGAGGAAAGAGTGTATTTCACTCACAGTTCCATGTAATAGATCACCACCAAAAAGCAGTGAGGGCAGGAACCTCGGGGCTGGAGCTCATGCAGATGCCATTAAAGAGTGGTGCCTTTCTGGCTTGCTTCCCATGACTTGCTCAGCCTGCTTTCTTACAGAACCCAGAACTACCAGCCTATATATGGCCCCATTACAAATAGACCAGGCCCTCCCACATCCATCACTAAGAAAATGCCATATAGGCTTGTCTATAGTCCAGTCTTCTTTCTGGAGGCATTTTCTCAGTTGAGGCTTCCTCCTCTTTGTTGACACTAGCTTGTTGACATGAAACTAGCTAGCACAATATCCAAGTTATATAATAAATAAAACAAACTGAGCTGGGTATGATAGTTTATACTTGTAGTCTAAGCATTCAGAAAATGGCAAAATTTGTATTGTAAATTTAGAGGCAGCAAAGTTAATACTATTAGAAATTATACATAAAATATTTTTAATCTCATTGTCATAGTTTCTACTTTGAAGTAATTTTATAATAAGAGTTCTTACTTTTTGAAGCAGTGCTATGAAAGAAAAAAATGTAGGTTGCATATTTGACAACTGTCTGTAATTGTTAGACACTGTATGTTAGACAGTTCCTGAATAACAAATCATATCACACAAATGGTATGGTAAAGTATAATTTATTAAAATGTTAAAAGCAAATTTGATCCAGGCTAAGTCAAGATGATTGATGCAAGTCCCATGCCATCTTGGGCTACATAGTGAGTTGAAGAGCAGCCTTGGATAAATTGCAAAACCCCATTTCAAAAACAAAGAGATTTGTTAAACCAAGGATTTTACTGAGTACATGTGCTATATAAATAGATATTCTTAGCTATCTGGCAAAGACCCCACTATGCAGACTAGTAGGGGAGGTGATGTATAAAAACAAAGTCAGTCTAGCTAGAATAGATCTTAGTTTAAGTGTTCAGTTTTGCAGACTTAGAGATTCAGCTAAGTGACTTGTCTTAAAATAAGTAGTTAGTATGAAAGTCAGAACTGATACCTGATTCAACTTTAGAATTATGTTACAGTAGCAAGTTTTAATGTTTCTAAGATAAAAGTGTGTGTGTTTTTCCATTTCATTTCAAAAATCAGATTTTTAGGTCAGTATTGTGGTTGTTCTTACTGACAAGGTTGGTCAGCTATATCATTTTAGAAAGATGGCTAAGTGTCTAGTAGGCTTGAGATCATTTTAGTTTGTCTGTCATAATTACCAAAAAAAACTTTTCTGTAACTCTCAGAAGTGTCAGAGTATATATAATATTATTGCATGGTCACCCCAATAACTGAAAATTGATTAAACCTGAAAGGTTCTCAAAATGCCAGGGTAGAAGTTTTATTCTTTGAGTCTAAATAATGTATTGTAAGCTCTGCTGAATGCCAAAGTATTACTGTTTTTAAACAGGAAGAAATCATTTCTGTCAAATTTTCAAGATAAAGAAGACTTTGAACACTAACATTTGAATTGAGCCCAGAAGGATAAGTGATGGGATTCTAGATTCATCAGGTTACATGAAGATGAAAAAAATGAGGCAATTCGGTTATATAAAAGTGTAGAAAGATTTAACGTGCTTTGGGAGAATAACAGGCAGCTCAGCTTATAAGTATTCAGAGAAATTTGTTATAGAACTCAACATCTCAAGAAGGCATATATAAACCAGGTTATCTAGTAGCTAGTCATAGATAGCATTGGGGTTTGCATAGCAATTGGAAGACCTTAGCAGATTTTAGGTACATGCAGAGGTAACACAAAAAGACAATTAATGTATAAGAGGTGTATTTTCTGGTTTCAAGGAGGAAAATGAGGTAATTCTGTTAACAGTTCTGTACCAATTACATGTAGTATTCAAAGCTCTCAACTCAGTGATAACAAGAACATTTTTCTTTGTATTCCTTAAAGACTTTTACATGGTAATCATGCATTAAACGTTGGATAGATGTCCCCACCAAAGAAGATAGAAACAGATCTATGATTTATTGAGTTCATGTAAGGGAGGAGGGTTATATAAATCTAAGATTATAATTCTTACTTAGTCTTTTGGGGATAGGAAAGTTGGTTGTCATTATGCTTGAGCTATAATACATGCTAGGTTTAGGTAACTTTGGTAAAGCTAACATAAAATTAAAGTATAGTTTGTTTAATGTTTAATATAAATTTCACCTTTGCTAATCATCAGTCATAGATTTTAATACTAGAACTTATGAGACCCAGGTAGCAACTTATAGCCCTGATGATAATTTTTGGTGTTTGGTAGTTAAACTGATGAAGCCCTGAAAATGGGCTTTCCAGACTCAAAGATGCAGTTGGAAATTTTCAGAGAGCAAACTTAAATTTGAAGTTGATACTATTAGTAGTAAAATGTTAATGTAGCACAAAGATACCAGGATGATACTATGTGTAACTTTAATTTAATTGGAAGCTATATTTAAAAGATGCTAAATTATACAGCAATGTCATAATTGGCAGAATATCATTTGAGTCTGAAAGGCATTACTGACAATCTGGATGCTTGCGGGTTCGATCTCACACAAGTCAATTCTGGATCATTGTGGTTTTTTCATTTTAGATTTAAGAATGTTGGCACTGGGACTGTCTCCCTCCTAATTGATACATGCTTATGAAATCACTAGAAATAAGTATAGTTTGAAATACATTTGAGAAAAATTTTAATATTATCACATTCAATGTTATTATTGCCTCATAAGAACTGTAAAGTTCTCCTGATGTTTGGGATTTGCACCAGCATTATTATCTGAGTCCCTTTATGCAGGGTGTACCTGAGTATTGTAGATGCCAAATAGTAAAGTAAATATAAAAGCTTTTTATATGGATTCTGGCTTGGTGGTGGTGGTTTGGGTTTTCCCCCTAATTTTTGGTTTCTCTAGCTCATATTCATAAATCTTAGTACATTAAAGTAGTCTTGTAAAAGATCTTACTAGGACTCTTTGAATTCTTTTGCTTTTTATACATTATCTGAAGAGATTTTTAAAAAAATTGCTAGAATTTGGTTTCTGAAACCGAATCTTAAAAATGCTAATGTTTTTCAATGTAACATCTGAAAATTTGTTATGATTATAATGTAAATTATTAAGCTCATTGAAGCAAAATTGATTTTTCTTTTTTGTTGGTCAAAATGTGTAAGGAATGGAAATCCCTTTATACATTTTGTCTCATTTCCCCTGAGGTATTGAGATCTTATCTGAGAGACAGTATTTTTGTTTAGAATGGAAAGAAAAAGCTGTCTTTTTCTGGGGCTCACTGCTGAGGTAGGTGCGTCATTAACATCTGACACACCTTTTTAAATTAATCTTTTTAATGTTAGGAAAAAGTCAGATGATTTCCTTGATACTGAAACATCCCTCGTGCACTCAGAATGGGCGGAGTATTTTATTTTATAGCTTCCTTCAATTGTTTTTATAAGTCATTTGTTTAAAACAGCAGTTCACTACAAGAGCACACATATTAACAATAGTAATAATAACCAGACAGAGTATCACTAGATGATAAGATTACTTTTCCACTAGTGGTGAGTTAATTTCTTCAGAGAAAGACCTCTAAATCTGTGAGTTGATCCTTAGAATTCTGTTCCCTGCACTGAAACCAGGTACTCAGAATACATAGCTTTGGCTGTGTTGGTCGTTCATGATCACATTGTATTTCATTCCAACACAGACTCCTGACTGTTTGGCAGTTGTACTCCCACAACTTCTATGCTACTATTGCAGGCAGGCCATTATTGTAGATCGAAAGGTTGGTGTTTACCTTTCTCCTTTGGTAGCATGGAAAATACCTTCCAGAACCATGAATGCTAGTCAGTAGGGATAAAGTCTCTAGGTAGGCACCAGCTTGTCTTCTCTGTGTTCAGTGAATTAATATAAGTGTTGTATTCAGCAATAGGGCCTTACTATCAGTTTGTGGAGAGCAACCAATAGACTTGGGAATATCCTGGGTTGTTTGAGGGTTTTCATGGGGTGCCATTGGCCAACAATGTGATTAGATATAACCCATTCTCAGCACCGGAAGTTTTATTTGGTGGCAAGAGATGTCTAGTTAGGGCTTTGTCTCCCCCATTATTTGGTCTTTCCATTTAGGTTTCTTTCATATATGTATATATTTTAAGAGGCTTCTACTGTGGTATGTTTCCATACAACACTCAGCCCTTAGTTTTAACTGTCACTTCCTATATTCCCTTCCTACCCTCTTCTTACCCCCTAGTTTGCCTTTTTAAGCACCGGAAACAAATCCATACGCTTCCAGTTTTCTCTCTTCCTCCCTCTCCCTCTCTCTCCCTCCCCCTTTATTCTCTTATCCTCTCTTTCTCCCTCCCCCCCCATTCTCTCTCCCTTTCTCCCTCTCTCTGAGTTTTTGAGACAGGGTTTCTCTATCTGACTGCTCTGGGACTCAGCTTTGTTTGCTGTGCGATCATGAGGGCTGGAATTTGGATTCCAGCACCCACATAATATGGGTAGCATAATGCCTGTAATGTGAAGACAGGAGGATCACTGGGCTTTCTAGTGTCCAGCCTAACCAAGAGAAAAGGAATTCCAGATTTAAGGGGAGACTTCCTAAAAGGAAGAGAGTGGAGGAGTACATTGGACACCCACTTCTGATTTCCTCACATGCTCATAGACCCAAGCACCATAGACACCTAAAAGATAACTAAAGAGTCCCCAGATAACCTACATTACTTCCCTCACATTTGTTGCTGTTGATCAATACTGAACCTTTTTATTATGAGGTCCACACTTTATTCAAGTATTTTTACTTTTATTTAATACCACTTTTTTTGTTTGGGGGTACAGTACAAGTCACCATCCTTTGTGTTTTTAGTGAACACCAATGATTCTAACCCATTTACTTGGCAAATGTATTGCTGTCAGGTTTCTTTACTATCAGGTTACTCTTTTCCCTTTTCCACATTGTGTATTTTGTAAGAAGCTAGCTATATACAACTATTGGAAATAAGATAAAAATTCAAGAGACTGGGGGGGGAACAGTTTTCCTTATGCCATTCTGCAGAAAGGAATGCCAGTCTCTAGTAGCAAAGCAAAATTGGCTGACATGTTTGTTGATTTGACACTTGATAGTGATTTTGTAAAGTAGTGAGAAATCCCTGCCCTCTCTGACAGTAGGCTAGCAGAATTTGCCCCTTCCCAGATTCCCCATCTCATTGGTTTAAGACTCAAAGTCATGTAAATAATTAACAATTAGGGCTTGAAATTGCCCCCTTACTCTTATCATAGGCTCTTAGTTCATCCAGGGTGGAGAAGAGCCTGGTGCTTCCTGCTTAATTTAAATTATGTGTAGTATTCACTTTTTATTTTTGTGAGGTCAGCCATTTTTGCTTCTATTTAATATTAGTAATTTCTCTCTGTGTTATTCTCCTACCTCCTCCCTGCAGCCTTGATGCTGAGCACAAGTTTATTTTTTTGGTTTGATTTTATTTTCTCTAATATTTCTCCTTTGATTGTCACTGATTTCCTATTTTACATAGGCATCCATGCTATAAATTTCTGTAACTTTGGTACTTTTGTTGAGTACATACATGTTTAAGATTATGTCTTCTTGAAACTTTTATAGGCCAGGCGGTGGTGGCACACACCTTTAATCCCAGCACTTGGGAGATTAAAGAGACAGGTAGATCTCAGTGAGTTCAAGGCCAGCCTGGTCTGCAAGTGAGCTCCAGGACAGCCAAGACTGTTACATAGAGAAACCCTGTCTCAAAAAAAAAAAACAAAAAGAAAAGAAAAATTTTTTTATAGATTTATTAGTATGGAATGCTGTTTTCTTTTTCTTTTTTTCACACACAGCATCACTTTTATTATAATAATTCACATCATACATAAATCATAATCTGCCCAAACATTAAAGAGTGCTTATGTTTCCCTAGCTATGAAGTTGGTATATCGTTTTGCCATTGGTGTATCCTTTTTTATATTTTTTAATTTTTATTAAAAATTTCTACCTCCTCCCATTTCCCTTCCCCCAATCCCCTCCCCCTCCCTCTCCAGTCCAAAGAGCAGTCAGGGTTCCCTGCC
>LOEQ01007136.1:1599-12109 GCA_001685075.1 Bramus lutescens | reverse complement strand
TAATCCATTTGGACTTGAGTTTTGTGCATGGTGATAGATATGGATCTATTTTTGGAATGCTGTTTTCTATCCCTGGGTAAGCTTCCTTGTTATGAAGTCTTTTCTTAAAGTTATTATAGCTAATCAGTACATTAATATAATTAAATCTGTGTCCTATTTTTAAAAAATACTTTGTTTTATAGTGCTAGGGATCAAACCCAGTGCATTGAGCTTGTTAAATAAGCACTGTGGTACTGATCGCTGTCCTCTTGTCCAGTGCCAGTTTTGTTTTGAT
This sequence comes from Bramus lutescens, assembly GCA_001685075.1. Classification (NCBI taxonomy): domain Eukaryota; kingdom Metazoa; phylum Chordata; class Mammalia; order Rodentia; family Cricetidae; genus Bramus; species Bramus lutescens. The sequence goes on along the minus strand of LOEQ01007136.1, from coordinate 11,835 downwards.
TGATGTTAATGTGATAAATCATTTGTTCATTTTTATATCATTTTGTGCATGATATATTATCCTAATACATTTTTACTATTAATGTTTTAAAGAGACAGTTACAATTTTAGATCAGTTAAGAATAAAAGTAAGGGCTGGAGAGATGGCTCAGCTGTTAAAGGCTAGGCTCACAACCAAAAATATAAGAGTTCGGTTCCCAGCACTCATGGCTGTCCCTCCAGCCACAAAGAAAAAAGAATAAGTAAACCAAATGTGGTGACATATGCTGGTAATCCCAACACTTGAGAGGCTAAGGCAGGAGGATTGTGAGTTGGAAGGTAGCCTTGGCTGTGTAATAAGATCTGTCTCAAGAACCAAAGATGGGTTGGAGGGAAGGAGGTTTAAGGTTTGGATTGATTATAAAACTAGTGCAACTTGTCACTTGTATGAGCAAAAGGAGGACACATTCTCTTAGGTGTCCCAAGGATACTTTTCTATCTAATTACTCATTTGTTTTCTTGCATCCTTTATGGAATATCTCCAGTTTTTCTTGTTTCTGCTCATTTGGAAAGTAAACCTCTGACAAATTTATATATAGGTTATCTCTGTTCTTTTGTTTCCACCAGTCAACCTCGCCTTCTCTCTGTCCCTTCCCCCTCTCCTCATGAATAGACAGTGTATAAGACTACTGCTCTTGTGTGTACTGTAAGAACTGAAGCCTGAACTTAAGTAAACGTATTGAGGCTTACACAACTAGTATATCCATTGAACTAGGATGTGGCTCTCGCCTGTCTGAATTACAGGAGAACAACTACATTAAACACTGTGTAATATTGTAGACATACAGTTTCTGCCCCCAGATTAGTTAAGTTCATGTCCTCATTCATCTTACACATTATCACTTATATTGTTTTGGTATGCTAAAATGCCCCCCCCACTTTGTCATGATCAAATCCTGTTTGTGTGTCAAAGCCTGATTCTAAATGCCGTTTTAGCTGTTAGTGCTCTTGGCACTATCTGATGTCACTGAATGTTTATTTGGCCTACTTTCTGTATTATGCATGGCATGGTCATTTGATGTGCACAGTTCCTTTCTGTTTTCTGCAAGAAAAGGATTTGTGTCTACTGTTTGTATCACTTATGTCATAGAACTTTGCTGTCATGGCTGAATAGGTACCATCTCAATAAATATCGACAGTCAGTGAGTTTATTTACTTAGTATAATTTTTGCCCTTAATTTTTAAGTGTACTCTCTTAAATCAGTTTCCACATCAGAGTTGTTGACTCATTATTAATTGTATGGATTTTGTTTAAATATTATAAAGGGTCTTGAACATAGCTGTCTTTAATCCTTGGGATTAACTTTTATGAATGTTAAAGACATGGCAAATGATTTTAAAATTAGATAAACCTTCCTTGTTACACTAGCACCAATAAGGTTATTTGAATATGCATGAAAATTTCAAAGATATTTGGGAGTTATTTGCACTATAGACAGTTTGCTATAGAAGTTAAATAATACTGATTATAATAGGGAAATGATTTTCAGGCTGAAAGTAGGTGTCAAATCTATCATTGTTTCTGTCATACAATCCTTGGAAACAAGGCGTATCTTTCTTTTTTCTTTTTCTTTTTTTAGTTTTATAAGTCAACGTATCTTTTATTTTTAAAATTCATGTTAGATTTTTTACAAGCCAATTTGATGTATCTTTCAAATAATACATAACTAAGAAGTGTGTGCTATTTCAAATAAGCCTTATTCTAAGCATAGGATCCTTGAAAATTATTATTATGACTTTTTTCTACCTGAAAATCAGAATATTAGAATTAATAAAATTTCCTTACGTGAACTCTGATGAAAAAATTATTCTTGTCCTGACAAGTGTTTATAGATTGGACTGTGACTGTGAAAATGTTAATTCCCAGTCACCATCACTACACTGCTTATTCCTTTGCTTTAATTTTCTTTGCTTCATTATCATATTTAAAATTTGGAAATAGTAATGAATTTTATTTTAGAAAAATCTGTCATTTCTTACGCATCTCACTACCAAGTTGTGAAACTTGTCGAATACACTGAGAGACACTATTGGGAGTACTACATACAGCCTGAAGTCATTATAACAATGCCATCCTTGTCAGTGGCTCCTAGTTTGTCAGTGACAAATTGCTCTCAGGAGCAGATGATATATGGCTTTTCTCTTCTTCCATTACTGTTTTTATTTTAAATAAAGTGCTGTGACTAATAGTCTAGTACAGTTGTTTCCCTGGTTGAATGTGGATGCGTCTTCTGAATTTCTCTCATCTTTTAGAGTCATTGTTTTATTGAATTCTATTTGTTCTCTGCTTCTTAAAAGTTACTGGGTTTTGTTTTTTGGTGTTGTTGTTTTAATTGCTTCCTTTCAGCTGTTTGCTATAGGGGAAATGAACTATTCTGTCAGTAATTTTAGAATGGCATCTCTAACAATTTGATTGATTTTCCAATGGCACCTAAAAAATCAGCCTATCTCTACCCTGCTGATATTGTGAAGACATTACCTGATAGATAGAATCTGAAATGATAGGGTATCTTTTAAGCTTTTGTTAGAATATCGTGCCATATATACCAGCAGGACGACTCCACTGGCTTTACTCTTAAAGTGGTGGTGGTCTTTAGCCAAACCATTTCTACACTCAATTCAAAGAACTTGGTGGGATTAAAATGTTTCCTGTAGCCATAGAAACTAGCCTGAACTACATTACCTGATCCTACCATTGTTAAGACAACACATTCATCTCTTTTCTTCCTGACTGGAGCATAGTGTAATCATTCTCCTGCTGACACAGCTAGAATTGGTCTTACGGCCACTGTTCCCTGCTATGGTTACTGTATGAGACCAAATAGATCCTTTCTTCAGTAGTTGCTTTTGACAGGTATTTTTCTCACAGCAACAAGAAAGGTCCCCAACATACTAGGGTCTACAATTTACAGTTGATCTTTGTCCTCAACTTAGGTGACTTTATTTGTTGTATTTTGAGACAAGGTCTCCCTGTGTAGATGCCTAGGCTAGTTTGGAACCCATATTCCTCCTGTCTCACTTCCTAAGTTCTGAGATTATAGGCATGTCCTACCATAGCCACTGCTCAACAACCCCCCCATGTATATGTGTCTCCTTTTGATTTGTTATTATCCACTTTTCTTTTTGTGAAGATAAAAATCAAGCACTAGCATCAAGAAATTAATAACATAACATTTAGCCAGCAAAATGTTGGATAATTTAAGTTTTATAGTATCGAATATATTTCTTCTTTCACCTTTTCTTGAAAGATACAAACTATCCTGAAAGCCTATGCTTCTTGTGTTTGTTGTACTTAATTATATGTTGTTGTTATTATCATGATCCAGCAACTTTTATTATGGTATTATTTGAAAGAAAATTTTAAAAATTACCTAATAATTTCTGCAGTATTTTTAAATCACATATGACCATAACAGAGTAGTTAGTTCTGGACTTCCTTCTGCAGTAAACAACCAGAAAATCAGACAAAGAATAAAGTAATTATTTTAAATACTTGAAAGTATGTTAGGATCATGACCACTAAGATTAGGGAAACAAGTGAAGTGAGCCCCATCTATTTCCCTGAAGTACTTCCTGTTGTCTGGGGTGGGTAATGGCACCCTTACCTATGGAATCTGGGAGCAGACCACCTAGTAAGGTCAGAGAGCTAGATGGAAGGGTTGGGTTTAGAAGGATAGACTTTATAGAGCAGGTTACTGGAGAAAAACACAAAGGAAAGAAGCTCAGGAGAGTTGTAGGGAATTCATTCCTCTTGAGTCTTTTTACATTTATGTTTTTTAGGTGGAAGTTTCATATCCTTTCAGCCAGCTCCCAAATAACAACACAGAGACTTATTAATTATAAGTGCTCAACTGATAGCTAATGCTTATTACTAACTAGCTCTTATAACTTAAGTTAACCCATATTTATTAAATCACGTGCTGCCTTATGGCTTGTTACCTCATTTTCTACATGACCTGCTCCCTGTGTCTGACTAGTGACCCTGGCCTTTTTCTTCCCCATACTCTTTTTCCCTGTCTTAAAAGTCCCTCCTAACCTCTTCCTGCCTAGCTATTGTCCATTAGCTCTTTATTTAAACCAGTGAGAGCAACACACCATCACAGTGTGCAAAAAAAAACTATACCATAACAATGATTTGTCTGTCTCTTTCAACTTGACAAATTCTGTAGATTTCTGATCTGTCATATCTTCGACACTTTAGCAAATAAAGTATTTGTCAAATATTTTATATAATGTTCTCTGAATGGACTTATGATTATACCAATGTGATTTTTTTTCTAAAGAAATACAAATGAGAATTGATCTTGCAGTGCTTCTGTATCGGAGTACATGATATCCATCAGTGCTTGGTGTTTGGTGATGTCAACCTTGATGGTGTAACTGAGGTGTTGTCTTCCATTCTTAATTCTTTTGTAGTCACCCCAGATTTTCTACGGCTTCCTAAGTATAGATGTTCTGGAAGATTTTGAAGTCTCCTATCTCCTTTACACACTTTCATGTACTTCCTCTTATCCATGTCATCCCTGCTTCTAGATGTACTGATAGTTCCTCAAGATCTATTGATTAGTCTGAAATTATGTCCAAATTCTTCAAGTTCTGAACTGGTAGATCTTGGTGTGGTTTGAGGAATACCTTCAAACTTTGAGGTTTTTTTTTTTTAAGCTGCCTCATTCTTTGTTCTGTGCTAAATGCTCGTTTGTCTCATGACTACACATATGATTTCCGTTAACCAGGGGTGTATGGATGGCTTGGACTGAAGGCGTAAGTCATAAACAATCCCACACCAGTTGGGAATTAAAGGNGAGGAGGTGCCTGAATGCAAGCTGGGATGGAGTAGGAAGCTAGGGACAGTAGCCGGGGTTAGGCCCCCCTGCAGAATGAGCAGTACGTTTAGGGGGTTGGGGGATATCCGTGTTCCTTTTCCACGGGTCAGGAATGCACTCACCCCTCCAATCGATTTTCTGGTGCAGGATCAGGGCCCCTTGCTGGCCAGGGGACCTTGCAGACAAAGGGTCTGCCTTGCTGCCAGCAGTCTATTGAAACAAAGGACCACTTACTTTCATAACCTAGAGATACCACAAACTTCTGCATTCACACAATGCATTGCAAAGAGAAGCTTTGATGAAGGATAGAAGTAGTATTTGTCTGTTTGTATGATCACAAATATTTAGAAAACAGTATGTAGCCACATATATTTAGCTACTTTGCAATAGCAAGTCCTCTACTAGAGTCTGAGATTTCCTCACTGCCACAGGTTTTTGACTAGGTTTGCTGTATCAGGGAATAAATATCTTCCTGTGGAACAGGCTTCAAAGCCAATTGACACCAGTTGATCATGTCCACAATAGTCATGCCATTATTGCACTAGTGAGTACATATTGCCTGGCATGCTTAAATTGTAGGGTGCAGAGTTCACAATCTGGTTATGACCTTTAATAACTTTTCTCCTCTAATAACCCAACAGCACCTTCTGGCAGTATGAAAGGTAACCAGTGAGAAGGAAGCTTCAGCTCACTAAGAGTTTGATTTCCCTTCCACAAAACAAAGGAGAGTGTTATCTTCAGTAATAGAGTCGTAACTGGTTCTGGTGGTGGGCAACCAAGAAAAATGTCAAGAGTTCTACTTGGTTTTGAGGCTTAATAAAATCCTATTGTGTATTTCATATTTCTGAACTAATCAAAGAGTACCAGCCTTGTTTGTTTTTCTTCTCTTTTAGAATTGGTATAATTTAGTTTTTAAAGTTTGATATGTAAATATCTAATAAAAATGTTTGGGCATGGCCATGCATTTTGTAAAAGTTTTAACATTATGACTTCTATTTATTAAATAGTTATATAACTACTCAGATTATTACCACATGAATGATTTATGAAAATTTCAATTTTCTGGTTACTTCTTATCTTTCAACTATATTGTCAAGTATTTTGTGAAATAGTGCGTGGTCTTCCCTTATTATCATATTTACATATTTTAAAATATATAGTTTTATCAACCATTTATTCTGAACATTAGGATTTGTGTTTTCTCATTTTTTCGCTTTGTCACCATTATTGATGCTTTCTCAATGTGTAGGATCCTTACGATTATCTGTCTTTTTGGTTTATTAATTTTCTCTATTGTTTTGCCACTTTCAATGTTATAAATATGATAATTGTATATTACTTTTGAGGCTAAAGCTTAAATTATTGATTCAAGGCACAACTGCTTTCTTATTTTTATTTGTAGTTTATAGTAGTAGATGAAATTATATGCACCATCATTTCCTTTTTATTTTATTTACTTACATTTTTAAAAAAGCAATCTTTTCTCATTTTACATACCAATTCCAGTTCTCATTCCCCCTCCTCATGCTCCCTCCTCTTTTCCCCACTCCCCATCCACTCCTTAGAGAGTTAAGAAAAAGTCTGTCCCATCAATTTGAGGCAGGACCAAAGCCCTCCCTTCTGTATGTAGGATGCGCAAGGTATTCCTCATAGAGAGTGAGCCCCAAAAATCAGTTCAAGCACTAGGAGTAAATCCTGGTCCCACTGCCAGTGGTCCCACAGATTATTCTCCCTGTCACACAACTGACAACCATATTTAGAGGGCTTAGTTTGGTCCTATGCATGTTTCCCTGCTGTCAGTTCACAGTCAATCAGGTTCCAATAGCTCATGTAAGCTGTTTCTGTGGGTATCCCCATCATGGTATTGAATCCTGTGCTCTTATTAATGCTCCTACCTCCCTTCAACCAGACTCTGGGAGCTCATCCAAGTTCTTTGCTATGTATCTCTGCATCTGCTTCCATCAGTTGCTTGATGAAGGTTCTATGAGTTCACAGTCCTTTCCATCTCAAGCAATTGAGTACCTTATTTTAAGTACATTTCTTTCCTTACTTTATGCAATAATATTTAACAGGAAGAAATGTAGAATTTATTGTCCTTATACATGGTCTCTCTATTAAGTGCATATCAGCCAGAGACATAGAGTAAGACTTTTAAATTTTATTTTAAAAGCGCTAGCAAAGTGAATAGCTGTAAAAAGGAATTAAAATCTTATTTACCACAAGTGAAGCAGAAAATCTCATAGAAAAAAAGGAGAACATGAAATTTTAGAATTGATTGAATAAAAATAATCAGAATATAATTGGCTGGATGGTCTCATCAGCAGAGTGAAGAAGACAAAAGGCAGAATTTGTGTATATGATTGAGCAATAGAAAGTAGCCAGATCTAACAAGAAAGAAAATAAACAGAGAAAAAAATCAGCTGATCCTCAGAGATTTATGGTACACGACTTCAGAACCCTTGAAGGCGATAAAGACAGAAAAAGAGAATATTGGTGAAGACAATGCCCTACAGCTTCACAGAACTGTGTGAACAAAGGCTAAATACTGATCAGAGTTAAACCTCAAAAAGAATAAAACAAAGTCTTTAAACTAACAGAGGAGAAAGTACAATTTGTGTATAGGCAAAAAAATTCAAACAACAGAGAATTTTCCATGAGAATCTCTGAAATCTGGAAGGATATGGCTTTTTTTTTTCTGTGCTGAAAGGGAAATGTGGCCTAGCATAATCACCCTCAGAGAGGCTTCATCCAACAACTGTTGGGAGCAGATACAGAGACCCACAGATAAACATCAGGTGGAGCGCAGGAAATCCCTCAAAAGATGGGTAGGAAGGATTGTAGGATCCAGAGTGGTCATGGACAACAGGAGAACAGGGCCCACAGAATCAATTAACAAAAGCTCATTGAGGTCACAGGAACTAGAGTAACAAACACAGAGCAAGGATGGGTCTGACTTCGTTCCTTTACGTATATGTGACAGTTTAGTATGCAGCTATATGTTCTTGTGGTTCTCTTAACAGTGGGAGTAGGGGATGTCTCTGACTCTTTTGCCTGCTCTTGGGACCCTTTTCTTCCTACTGGGTTGCCTTGCCCAACCTTGATATGAGGATACATGCCACGTCTTATTGTAACTTGTTATGCCATGTTTGCTTGATATATTTGCTCTAGAGAACAGGAGAAATAGAAATATCAGCAGTTTTATGTTAAGACCACTTCTTGCTCTTGCAGAGTATCTTGCTTGAATTGCCAGCAGCCATGTGGTAGAGAACAACCATTCATAGCCCCAGTGATCTGATGCCCTCTTCTGACCTCCACAGACTCTAGGGACACATGTGTTTCATACATATCCATACAGATGAAACACTCATGAGAAAAAAAATGATGGATAAATAAATCTGAGAGAGAGAGAGAAAACAACAAGTTATGGCCTGTACAGAAATGCAGGGAAAATAAATATAGGAAATAAGAAGTAAACTGTCCTTATTTGAAGATGTTATAAAAGCTTCTGTTGATGTTCCACCTATCAAAAAAAGGGGGGAACTACTTAAAAATAAGATCTCAGGTTACAAGACCAAGCAGCAGTAAAGACTTAATAACACCAGAACCCTTGAAAGCCAATGAAGACAGAAAAGAGACTGTTATGAGGATTATGAGGAATATTATGAGAAATAAGTTCTAGGAAAAAATCCTAGAAATCTGTTGTCCAACATGGTTTACAGATAGGGACAATATGGTATGCTTAAACAGGTATTAAGAGAGTGAGCTTCAGGTCATGTTTTCTTAACAAAATGATATTAATTTTAAAAAAAGTAAATATGGAACATAACTATGGTAAAGCATTTGTATACAATGTAGAAAATCCATATTCAACCACCAGAACTGCCAAAGTAAGTAAATACAATGCCCAAATTATGTATCATTTACAGTCAATAATCTACTTGAAACTGAATATCATTTCTCTAAAAATAAACTTTGAATCAAACAAGTATGTACAGGATCTATATGCTATACAGTAAAAAAATGGATGAAACGAAGATATAAGTCAACAAAGGTAATTACCAGGTACAGTTTTAGTGCCGTTGTTTTCAAAGCAATAGCAGTAATTTTTGTTTATATGAGTAAGTACCAAATTATCTGCATTTTATTTTCAAGATGTTTTCTGGCTTTATAATACATACAAAATAGCCCTCTAAGTCAACATATTTGCCATTGAGTTTGTTTAAAAACAGACTGTTTTTGGTTTGAAGTTTGACATTATAATTTAACTATATAATTTCTTCCTTCCCTTCCTTCCCTTTAATCTCCCATATTTCCCTCCTTGCTCTTTTTCAAATTCATACCCCTAAAGATTATTTTTAAATGTATAGCTAAATATATCATTTCATGACATATGTAAAATTTCAACTAATATAGAAAACTCTGAAAAATTGAAAATTGGCCTGAAATGATCTTCTTCCCAGATCATGAAATCTGTAAATTTTATCAAACAATTTTTACAATCCCAATGTTTTCTCTTGAATTATTTATTCAATGAAGCTGTATTAGTAACAAAACTTGAATTTATGTTCAGTATTTTATTAAATTAAAAAATGTGTCTGTCCTTGAACTTCAGCATAAAACAATGTATTTAGGGTTTCCAATTAAAGGAATTCTGTCCTAGTACCTTTTTATATTTACCACACTCAGTCTTTCCAATTAATATACCATGTTATGATACAAAGGTAGTTGTTTAATACCAACACAGAGACAAAGATAAATCTTCATTTTATGGTATGTATCATAAAACTCTATGTTAAAATAGTCACTTAAAATACAGATATCAGTCCATTCAGTGTAAAAATATATGCATTATTTTATTGAAAGGATCTGTATGATGTATCCATATGTAAACAATTTTATTAATGAAAATTGATTTTTTTGCTTTTATTTACCTCTTATTTTTCATTGACTTTTATTAAGCTCTACATTTTCTCTCCTCCCCTCCCTGCCTCTCNTTCCAACCTGTTTATGGTTTCCCCTTTGTTTACTTCTCCCAGTTTCTCCTCACCTCACCTCCTATCTGTATCCATCATTTTCTATCTTTCCTTAGAAACAAACAGGTTTTAAGGAATAACAATAGAATAAGTAAAATATACTAAGATAAAACAAAAACAAACAAATCATAATAGAACAGAACAAAAAAATAGAAGGAAAAGATCCCAAGAAAAGACACAAGAAACATAAAAGCAGACTCACTTGTCCACATTTATTTTTTTCTTTATTATTATTAAATATTTCAACATCCTCCCCTCCTCACATTTTCCTCTCCCTTCCCCCATTCCCCCTCCCCCTCCCTTTCCAGTCCAAAAAGCAGTCAGGGTTCCCTGCCCTGTGGG
>LOEQ01007134.1:37568-51048 GCA_001685075.1 Bramus lutescens | reverse complement strand
CTTTCTTTCTCCCAGCATTCTGTTCTGTCTACTCCACCCACCTAAGGGCTGACTATCAAAAGGCCAAGGCAGCTTCTTTATTAACCAATGAAAGTAACACATAGAGAGATGACCCTCCTACATCAAGTATATCTCATTTGATAAGAATTTGGGTGGTATGAATGTTGAAGAGTGGATTAAACTAGAAAGCTCTTAGATTATTAAATGTTTTGGTTTGACCTACTTCATTCTACTCATCTTTTGCTCAATGAAACATTACAAGATAATTAAGTCACAGTTGATATCTAGTCCTCTGAGGCACTATTCAATGTTAGAAAATGGCAAGTCACATGTGGTCAGGATTTATATTGAGTATGAGCAACTTAAAATACTTGTTAGTTTCCCTCACTAGCTACATTAGAATTTCATTCCCATAGTAAATTGAAAAGGTGCCCTTAGGATCACTAACAGATGAAACATAACACACTACCCATCCAGTGCTGTGTCTTAGGAAAGACTTATAAGAATATATTCAATTATTGGGAGGAAGTCAGATTTTTGTTGTCATAAGGGAGGTTGCAATCTATTTTATAATAAAATAAGAATGTATATGTAAATTTTATTTTCTCTGACTTTTACTTCTAAGTTTTGAGTGATTGCTTTGATCATATTGTCCATTGCCAAAAAGAATCCCTGAAAGCATAAATAAAAATAACATCATGTGGATTGGTGTGACAATATTTTAGAATACATGTGTATATACTTTTACGTATGTACATCTAATAACTATCAGCGGACAAAAGAGACATGACATTCATTTTTTTTTATTCAGCGATATATTTTTCTTCATTCCTCTCCCTTCCTCTACCCTTACCTTCTACCCTCTCCTATGGTCCCCATGCTCTCAATTTACTCAGTAGATTTTGTCTTTTTCTACTTCTCATGTAGTTTAGAACCATGTATGTCTTTCTTAGGGTTCTCGTTGTTGTCTAAGGACTGTGAATTGTAGGCTGTTTTCTCTAAAAGCCACTTATGAGTGAATATATAAATTATATTTGTCTTTTTGGACATAGGTTACCTTACTCAATATGATGTTTTCTAGATTAATTCATTTTTCTGTAAATTACAAAATGTCATTATTTGTTTGCCCTGTGTATTCCATTGTTAAATGTAATAAATCATCTTTATCCATTCATTATTAGAGCAGAATTTAGATTATTTCAAGTTATCATATGTTGAACCATTCCTATATTCTGGGGTGAAGCTGACTTGATCATAGTGGATAATTTTTCTGAAGTATTCTTAGTTTGTTTCCCAGAATTTTATTAAGTATTTTTGTATCAATTTTTATGAATGAGATTGGTTTGTAATTCTCTTTCTTAGTAATGTTCTTGTGTAGTTTTGGTATCAGGGCAATAGTAGTTTCATAAAGAGTTTGGCAATATTCTTTCTGCTTCTATTGTGTGAAACAATTTGAGTAGTATTGGTATTAGTTCCTCTTTTAAAATATTGTAGAATTCTGCCTTGAAACCATCTGACCCTGGGCTTTTGGGGGTTGGGAGACATTTGATGATTGTTTCTATTTATTTGGCAGGTATGCATCTATTTAATTTGCTTATCTGGTTTTGATTTAATTTTGGTAAGTAGTATTTATTCAAAAAATTGTCTATTTTTTTCAGATTTCCAATTTTCTGGAGTACGGGTTTTCAAAATTTGACCTGATGATTTTCTGGATTTCCTCTGTGTCTGTTCTTATGGCCCTCTTTTCATTTCTGATTTTGTTATTTTGGATATTCTTGATCTGTCTTTCATGTAGTTGGGATAAAGTTCTTTCTATTTTGTTTATTTCTTGAAGAACAAACTCTTTGTCTCATTGATTCTTTGTAGTGTTTATTTTGTTTCTGTTTTGTTCATTTCAACTCTCAATTTGATTATTTCCAGCCACCTAGTCCTGCTGGGTGAGTTTGCTTCTTTTTGTTCTAGAGATTTTAGGTGTTCTATTGACTCACTGGTTTGAGATTTTTTTCCAGATTCTTTATGTAGACATTTTGTGCAATGAACTTTCCTCTTAAAGCTGCTTTCATTGTGTCCCCCAAATTTGGGTATATTGTGTGATCATTTTCATTTAATTTTAGTAAGCCTTTAATTTCTTCCTTGACCCATTGTTGATTCAGATTAACATTGTTTAATTTCCATGTGTTTGTGGGCTTTCTAAAATTAGTGTTGCTGTTGAATTTTAATTTTAAACCATAGTAATACAAAAAGATAAATGGGTTTTTCAAATTGTTTTGTATCTGTTGTGTTTTCCTTTGACAGCTAGTTTTTGGTCAACTTTTGAAAAGGTTTTATGAGGTTCTGAGAAGAAGGTATATTCTTTTATGTTTTAATGGAATGTTCTATAGATATCTGTTAAGTCCATTTGATACATAATAACTGTTAGTTTCCTTATTTCTCTGTTAATATTCTGTATGACAGTCTGTCCAGTGGTGATAGTGGAGTATTGAAGGCTCCCAAAATTAGTGTGTGGTTAATGTGTAATTTAAGCTTTAGAAGTTTTTTGTTTGTTTGTTTGTTTTTTTGTTTTTTTTTAACATATGAAAGTGCCTTTGTATTTGGGGCATAAACTTTCAATATTGTAATTTCCTCTTGATGGACTATTCCTAGGACTAATATGAAATGTCCTCCTTTACCTCTTTTGATAGATTTTCATTTCAAGTCTATTTTGTTAGATATTAGGATAGCTACATCAGCTTGTTTCTTAGGTCCACTTGATTGGAACATTTTTCCCAACCCTTTATTCTGAGGTGATATATGTTTTTAGGTTGAAATGCATTTATCTTATGCAGCAGAAGAATGGATTCTGTTTTTATATACAATCTATTACCCTGTCTCTTTTTATAGGTGAGTTGAATCCAGTTATATTGAGTGGTCTCAATGAACAGTGATTGTCAGCTCCTTTTATTTTAGTTTTTGCTGTTGTTCATGGTATTGTGTGTGTGCTTCCCTTCTTTGGGATTTGCTGCTGTGAGATTATCTATATTGTGGGGTTTTGTGGATATAGCAAACTTCCTTGAAATGGAATTTTCTTCTAGTACCTTGTGTAGGACTGAGTTTGCAGCCAGGTATTGATTAAATCTGTTTCTGTCATGGAATATATTGTTTTGTTTATCTACGGTGATAGAAAGTTGGAAGTAATCAACAAATCCCTTAAGTAAGAGACTACAAATACCATCTGGGCTGGTATTTGTAGTCTCTTAATGTCTACATAACGTTTGACCAGGATTTTTTGATATGCTTAGTGTTTTGTATGTTTCATGTTTTGATTATTATATGACTAAGGGACTTCTTTTTATCCAGTTTATTTGTATTGTGTACTTTTATATGTTCTTATGCATATATTTCTTTAGGCTGTGAAAGTTTTCTTCTATGATTTTGTGCAATATATTTTCTATGATTTTTGTGATTTCTATCCTTATTGTTCCTAAAGTTGGTCTTTTCATTGTGTCCCATATTTCATGGATGTTTTGTGTTAAGTTTTGGTTAGATCTAATGTTTTATTTGTCTGATGAGTCTATTTCCTCTAGTGTATCTTCAGTGCTTGATACTCACTCTTCCATCTCTTGCATTCTGCTGTTTATTCTTGAATCTTTAGTTCCTGGTCATTTTCCTTTTCCAGAATTCCCTCAATTTGTGTTTAATTTTTTTCTCTATTTTGGTTTTCAAGTCTTGAATTGTTTCTTTCAATTGTTTGATTGCATTTTCTTCGCTTTACTTAAGGGATTTGTTGATTACTTCCAAATTTTTGTTTGTCTTTACCTCCATTTCTTTGAGGGAATTTTCCCCTTCCTCTTTAATGGCTTCAAACATTCTCCAAAGTTATTTTTAGGTCATTTTTTCTGCTTCATCTATATTTGGGTGTTCATGTCTTGCTGTTGTAGATCCGCTAGTGTTTGTTGGTGTCATGTTGCTTTTTATTGTGTTGAGTGTGTTCTTAGCTTGTTTACCCATCTTTTCTTCTGGTTTGTGTAGTTGGGGCTGTGTCTCTGGTGATCATTCTTCCAGATGCCAGTGGATTCAAGACTCAGATGGCTTCTCCGTGTATTGCAGTCAGGGCTAAGTTTCCAGTCACCCAGAGGTCACTAAGTGTTCCAGAGGTTGTTCAGTTCTCCCGAGAATCGCTCTGCAATCACAGAGGTAATTCAGGTCTGCTCTTATGGAGGTTGCTTGCTTGGGACTACATCCACTGAGGTCGCTGTCTTGGGCCTGCTCCCAATGAGGTTGCTGCCTTGGGTCTGCTCCTGTGGAGGTTACTGGCTCAGACTTGTTCCTGCACAATTCCCTGGCTTCAATCTCGTCCTGCAGAGGATCCTGACTTCGCCCCAATCCCACAGAGGTCTCTGGTTAGCATCTGCTCACTCATAGGTTCCTGATTTGGGCCTAGTCCCACAAATGTCTTTGGCTAAGGCCTACTTCTTCAGTTGTTGCTCCCTTGTATCTGCTCCTGTGGAGGTCATTGCCTCGGGCCTGCTCCGGTGGAAGTCCCTTGAGACAAGACTTTGAAGAAGAGTTAAAAGGAGTATATGGGAGGAAATAATCGAGGGATATACGCATATAAAATACATAATATTTAGCATTTACATATGTATAGAGAGGTTTTTCTTTCTCAATCAGTAGCAGCATTTCCTACTCTTCTGTAAAATATTAGTTTAAATAAATGTCATGAATCAAACTTTCCATCCAATGTTTCCCTTTAGAACATATTTTGTTTTAAAATAGCCTTATTTTTCTATCAAAAATAAACTAACATATATTAATTCCCAACACTTTAAAATAAATATTTATTTACCTCTATTTGAAGAGAAGCATAAATAAAAATCTCTATAAAGTGTGCATTAGTTATAAAACATTGAACTTCACATTATTATTGCAATGTTTAAGATATATTTTATGAAAATAACTCAGAAATTTATCTTCTAGACCACATCAAATATTTTCTATGCTATACTTTAATTTCAAATATTAAAATTGGATTTAATAGTGACATAAAGACAGAATAATACAGTAAGTACAAATTAAACAGTCATCAATGTAGAAAATCTTGTTGGGGTTGAAATGGAAGTGTTTGTATGAAAATTTTACTTTTTAGGGAGGATTTTCTAAAGCAGGGGAACTTATTCATCTCAACCAGGTGCAAGAACACAACACAGTGGGTCAGATCCATCACCAATTTACAGACAGTATTCTACAGCTTTCTACAGAACATACTTTTACCAAGAAATTTTCTTAGTTTTTCTTGAAGTGATGGATTTTATTTGCAAAACAATGTTTGCAACCCACATAATATTTGCACTGAAATTTCTCAGTTGACTATTGAATACACAGGTAATACATTATGACCTGTGTATTGTCATTTTATTGTACAATATTTAACAAAAAGTTTGCCTGTTGAATGCTTTTCTCCAGATCTTGAGGTGGACACACAGAACACACATGGAAAATAAAACAGATGATAAAAAATGGAATGCATAATGAGGAACCTAATATTTAAGCAAACATTAATATATGTGTATTAAAAATCACTGAAACCCAAAACATTAAATTTTGGTAAGGATAATGAGAAACAGTAAATTCTTTCCTAGTAACTATGTAAATGATGCAATCATGATGGCAGTTGATAAATTCCCTGAAAAACTAAACATATTACCACCAATATAAGTAGTGTCTTTGATTCTTAGCTCAAAGTTCTGAAAGTAAATGTGTATCTATGCACCTGAATATAGACATGCTTAATTATGAACAATTGACACAACTTCATGAAGAGTAATGATCAAAGAAATTGAAAATGAATAATTTGAAATCTATTTCATGACCCTGTGGGTTTCAGGCCAGCCCAGCACTCACAGAGAATATCTGACAAGCAATCGTACATGGTAAAGCTCTGTCTTTAAATTGGAAAAGAAAACATAAATATCAACCTATAAAATTTATGTTAGTTTATAAAATATCTCAAATAGTTAAAGCAATATTGAAACAAACAAAGCATAAATCATACTACCTCATCTCAAATTGAATTGTAAAACTATGTTAATAAAAATTACTTGATACTGACTATAAATAGATTATATCAATGGAACAAAATAGAAACCAAGGAAATAAATCTAAACTTTCATTTGTCTTTTTTTGACACAGGTGCAAAAAACATGGAATGTGGGAAAATAACTTTCTATAATAATTAGTTCTGAAGATATTGGATAACCACTTGGAGAAAATTGAATTGACCATTTCTAACCATATACATTCACTTCAAAATAGAAAAAGTTTTAAATGTAATGCATCTATAATTAAAAACCTCTGTAAGAAAACATGGGGTAGATTTATTTAAAACACAGGATTTTAAATGCAGCGATAACATAAAGTAACAGCAATAGTATACAAAAAAGTATCTTATACTCAAACACATTTGAATAAATTGCTCTTATTGTTTCATCATGTAGAAATGCATAAAGCAGAAATTATTAATTTGTGCTGTCGAATATTTTTATTGACTTCATTCTAGCAGATATTTCATTCATTTTATTTTCTCCAGTGACTTAATTTCTAGATTTTTTCTCTTCTCCTTAGTGTTTGCTCATATATATATATCTTTTTCTTACATACCAATCCCAGTTCTCTCTCCTTCCCTTCATCAATTTCCCCTGACCCCAACCCCATTCACTATTCAGAATGGGTGAAGGGTAAAATTAAAAGACAAGATTAACTGATCATCAACAGATTGCAATGAAAATATTGAAAGAAATACATATCAATGACAAACATAATACTTGAGTGCTAAGACAATGCTGAACTAGTTAAGCAAAAACACTAAGAATTAAGAAGGCAGTAACTTTTGGTGTATCATACCCATACCAATTAGGAAAATGATTAACATATATCTCTGACACTTAAAGTAAAATGTGTATGTGTGTTTTGCATAAGGAAAGAGACAGAAAAAGAGACAATATGTGTCTATCAATGTATAAAAAGTATATGCATATTTCCACAGGATAGATATAGATGGTAAAAGAAACTTAAATATTAACACCAATGTAATGAATCTAAATAAAATATAGATAATCTACTCTAATTTCTAGAACTGTTCTGTCTCAAGACATCTGAAAGTTATTTGTCAAGATGGCTAAATTAATTTATGAAATATATACATTGCTTAATATATAATTCACTTTGGCCTCACACTCAGTAGCACAGTCATTGGTTCTGATTTGGTTTTACAGGCTGATATACTGAGGAACAATCCTACTATCATTGGTTTTCAAAAGGAAAAGGAGGTTCAGCTATTTTTTATTATTTTATTTATTAGATGTTTTATAAAAAAAATCAATAAAAATTTCCACTCCAACCACATACCCTCCCACCACACACCCCTCTAATCCTAAAAGAGGGTAAGGCACTTTGCTTTGTGGAAGACCAAAGGCCCTCCCAACTACATCTAGGCTGAGCAAGATATGCATCCAAAGAGAATAGGATTGCAAAAAGCCAGTACACACAGTAGAGATAAATCCCAGTGCTACTGCCAGTGGTCCCTCAGTCGGCCCCACCCATACAACTGTCAACCATATTCAGAGGGACCTATGCTTGTTCCTATGCTTGTTTCTTCCAAGTCCAGCTACAGTTGGTGAGCTCCCATTAGCTCAAATAAACTGTTTCAGTGGATGAACCCCTTCATGGTCTTGAGCAGTTTTCTCATATTTTCATTCCTTCCACTCTTCAACTGGACCTTGGGAGCTCAGTCAAGTGCTCCAATGTGGGTCTCTGCCTCTGTTTCCATCTGTTTTTGGACGAAGGTTCAATGGTGATATTTAAGATAATCTTCAGTCTGACTACAGGGCAAGGCCAATTCAGGCACCCTCTCTATTGCTTACGGTCTTAGATAGGGTCATCCCTGTGGATTCCTGGGAATTTTTCTTGTCCCAGGCTTTTTGCTAACCCCATAGTGGCTTCCTCAATAGAGATATCTCTTTCTTTACTCTCATATCTGTTTTTCCTCCATCTCGACTATCCAATTCCCTCAAGTACTCCTCATCTATCCCCTTCTTTCTTCCTCTTGCTTTTCTCTTCTTCCTTTTACCCCTACCCCTATGCTCCAAATTTTGCCAGGAATCTTGTCTGTTTCCAATTTCCAGGTGGGTCTATATGTGTTTTTCTTTGAGTTCACCTTATTAGCTTCTCTAAGATCATGAACTATAGGTTCAATGTCCTTTGTTTATGGCTAGTATCCACTTATGAGTGAGTAGCTATTTTAAAACTAGTGTAAATAAAATATACTTTCAAAAATCAGATAAAATTCTATCCTGAAAAATAAGTATAATGTTTGTTAAGATATTTATGAAAACTCTAGAATAAAACTTCTAAGAGATTTTTAATTTAAGTTATAGTGTGCCCTCTACTAAGAATATAAGTAACTATATAATACATATACATAATTATCACCAAAGAAAGCTACCTGTCATCTCCCTTGATATGTTCAAGTATTCTCCCCAGGTTAAGCAATTTTGGGATAAGGCAAACACATATTTCTCACTTTTGCTTACTTTTCTATGATTAAGGCAATTGCACATATACAGTCATATTTGATAGTGGTCCACTTATAATAAATCTTTTTATTTAACAAGTAAGTTACTCAAAGTAAATCAATGGTAGACTATTAAAGTTACTTAGATCACACATCCTTAGAAATGGGGCTCCTACACTGTAAATCAGTTAGACTAGCATCTCAGGCTTGATTTAGTAACACTAACCATATCTAAGAAATTGCTTTAGTTAAGATATGCTGGAATTTTGCATTAAGCATGTTTGTAAGAAAAATCAAGAAGTTACCTAAATAATTATGAATAAAATAAGGGAGGAGAACAATGTCAAACTAAGTGATGTTCAGTTGAACTACTTAGCCATGTGTTACAAAATGAAAAGGACTTCTAACTTGTCAAAACTTAATGCTGTGAGCTCATAGTGTGATAAATAGAAATAGAGATGCTGTGGTACCAAGTAAGGTGCTCAATAAATCACAAGTTTCACTTTGCACATCTTGCTTCTGTTTCTGGTATATAGTTATAGAATAAAATATGCAATATAGCCTTTCTAATGTTCATCATATTGGGGAAAGTAAATCTATTATAAGTGTAACATACTTAAATGTGAACAAGGCATTACTGGGAAAGTAGTGTTCAACTTTAGTCAGTGGCAAACATTACCTATCTAAGCTTTCATAATTACATGCACAAAGATGTATAAATTTTAAAAGACACTTTAGGCGGGTAACTCATAGACGGTCAGAAATATATACATGAAGCTGTGAGTGTAAAGATATGCTCTGGTAATAGTAAATACATAAGTTTGATTATGTATGCACTTATTTATAGGTGTATGTTGGCTCTGTATAAGTAGAGACAAAGATAGACAGACAGACAGATAGATAGATAGATGGAGACCAATGAGACATTACAAAGAGAGACATATAGAGACAACATGAATTATTTAATACATTGGTACTCTTTATTCTGTTCAAGTTATTTTTGTTTGTAATTCACAGAAAGTATTGCCCTGCAAATTATACCATTGAATGCATTTTTCAGAGCATATTTTTCTGCTAGAGTTAACACACTATAGAATTTGTTTTGTAAAAAGAATCAAAGGCTCTGCCTTTTACCTATTATAAATATGATATGAATATGAAGAGAATAATAACAATAATTCTAATCATTTTCATGAGTCCTGGTTTTTTTATTTTGCTTTAAACAGAAACCATATCAACACATTTTAAAGGTCAAATAACTTTGCATAACATATATCATCCATAGTAATGTTTATAAATTGAGTATAATTTTTCTATTGAATTTACCATACATTGCTATCTGGAAATAATCTTTTAGCATTTTGAGCACCAGCATTAATCTACTTAATATTTGGCTTTTCCTGTACTCACATTTATAAAGCTATCGTTTCCCAAGTCATTCAGGAGCTCATTATATTCTTAGTTTCTAATCAGGTATTACTCTTAGATTGATATTTTAATATTAATTTTCTTTAAGAGAAGCAGTAAGTGATTCATTTTATTATATAGGTTAAAGATTCTATGAATTGTATAATACAGAAAATATAATTTTGCTTTTTCTTGATATGTTTGACAATAAAAATTCATGTTATAGTTTAAACTATGGTCATTGGTTTTGTGTTTGTTCCCATGATTTATCAAAAAATTATTGCTATGGTTATAAATTAACATAACTATAATCATTGTTCAAATATTAATATATAAGAAAATATATTCTACTTCTTTTTACTCTATACTATAAATAACTTATAATAAAAGATTACTACAGAATTAATATAGCTATGTGATAATAATAAACAATAATTGTGTGCTTTATGAATATACTTCTAACAAATAAGGTAAAGTGATAAGAATTATACCAAGGTGTGGAGAAAATGTTCCTCTCAACTATGTTAGACTAACTACATATATGCTGACTTTACATTCCTGTAGCTGGGATGAAATGCCCTAATAAAAAATTATAATGTAGGAAGAGTTTAATTTTGCTTCCTATTTGAAAATACAGCCCAGCATGGTAGATAAATCACAATAGCTTGATCTAGAACTGGAAGTCACATGATATTCACATAAGAAATAGTAATGATATTGCTCAGTTTATGCTGTCTCTTTTATGCAATGAAGACCAAAGCCAAGGGGATGGCACTGTGGGTCCCCACGTCATTTAACCTAATAAAGATAATCCCTTGAGAGAGATCCAGATGCTAACCTGTTACAAATAATCCATCATAGGTGTGCTTAGAGGGTTGACTTCTAGATAATCCCCATGGAATTGATAATTTACTACAATTACTGCAAAGTGTTAGAAGACAGTAATTGGATTTTTAAAATGCTTATGAATGTAGCTACCCTGAGTGATTCTTTTTTAAAAATATGTTTCTATTTTATGCAGAAAGAGAATTTCATCAACTACCCTCTCAAAAGAATGAACTGAGAATGCATATGAAATTCTTGTAGACAGAATAAAACCACCAAATAAAGAAGCAATATGAATAAGAAGTCTCCAATATCAAACCTGTATGGACTGTATCTGAACATGCTTATCTGTGTGTGTGTGTGTGTGTGTGTGTGTTTTTCTGAATTGTCATCATTAGCTTATGTGTGTGGGAGATTTCGAAGAAAAGTCATTTTACTTTCAAAATTGCTTTTTCAGCACTGGGAGGCCCTGTAACATATACCCCCAATGAATGTTTCAGAGTTTCTAATCATATTTCTGAATGTGGATTAAACAAGTATCTTGTGTAAATCTCAAAACAATTTATGATACACAATAATTGTTATTTATGATTAAACACATCTAACCACCACTGCCTAACAATGAAGAAAGGAAATATAAATTCATACAATTTCTTTATAATTAATTACTAAATGTAAGACAAATTTTATTTCATATAAATGATGTTTCATGTATATAATTTTATAACCATGTATAGCAATATGAACTATAATTCATCATACCATAATGCTGTATATAAGTCATAACACAACACATATTTATTTCATAACTTCTAAATTATGAAATCCTCCCTCTAGAAATAGCCTACTACCAATTTTTTCTCATGTGTGGTGTTCCAGTCTACATAAAGATTCATAGTCTAGAATTTAGTGCAAAGTGAAAAATATTCTCAAGTATGTATAGGACTTAGTGGAAATGTGAACAGAGAAAAATCCATTTATGTTTTGGAAATATGTTCTGTCATTCTACTGCTTACTGTACTCTTAAATATATGCTCCTCAGTTGTAAAGAATTAATTGCTTGCCCCTAAATGCCAAGACTTTGCTCCATGAAAGTAATTTATTGTGTACCAGTGGTATCTCTATAATTCATTCTTCTGGATGAAAAATCCTTTAAGAGTACTTTGTATAATATACATTAGTTTAGAGTCTGATGCTAATCATCATGTCATTTATTATAATTTTGACATTTAAGTGAAATTTCGATGATCTCATTCACTATTGAAATGTTTTCTTGTAGATACACAGATTTTACAATATTCTAAACACAGACTATAGAATAAACATATTTTAAAATAACTCACCCTTTCCCCGTATTAATGACAGATTGATGATGCATGGTTGGGTTTCAATTTCCTTCTCATACAAATTTGGAAACTTAGCATGTACTTTCACTGCCTTCTACTATTGTTTAATTCTTGAATATGACCTGACCCTATCCTTGAACTTCTTGGTGAGCTGTTTTCTTTTTGGAGCTTTCCGGGGGAAGTTTTATCGCACAATTTGACCAGTCCTCCTATATTTCTTTTATTTTCTTTTACTACTGTCAACATTGCAGTTCATAGTGCAAATTATGAGTAGATTAGCTTTCATCATGCCTCAGTCCTTCCAGAGTTCTTGTAAAGTCAGCTTGGTTAGGACTTCTGAGACAGCACTTTAAGCCATTTCCCTTGTAACATTTACTCTGATATCAGGCTCTTGACGGGAGCTGAGCATCATCATTTTATACATTAGAGCTTTCCAAGACACATTATTATCACAGAGTAAAATAAAATGTAATCATTCCAGTCTTAATGCATATAAAATTACATAGGGATAGCATCAAATTAAAATATCTATTTTCAAAGGGAAATTCACTGTTTTCTTTTCATATATATTTTACATCAGAAAAACATATTTAAAAAAATAAAAAAATATTTTGTTGCATAAACTCTGATATTATTTGTTAGCCATTCAGTCAGCATAGTATCTGAGAAGACCCTACGTGGAATATTTAATTTTCTTAAAATCTTGTAGGCAGTATTTGTGTTTGTTTGTTCATTTATTCAGTAGGGGATTTTGAGTGTCCATGGTATGTGTATGCGTGTGTGTGTGTGTGTGTTCTCATATGTGTAGATACATGTCTTTGTGCATATACTCTATGGCTTATGTATGTACACCAGAGAAAACTCCAAGGAGTTAGTTCTCCCATTCTGTCATGGTGACTATGGGGACTGAACTCAGGTGCTCAGCTTTGGCTCCCTGAGCCATCTTGCTGCCTTTCAGATGATTGTACATGACTGGCACTCTGTACTGGGCCATGTGAGTAGAGCTGGGAGGGGCGAAGGGTTGGTGATTATAGATGCTATGAAAGCGGCTTATACATGCAGCTGCTACTTCAGTTTTTGATGCCATGTTCCTGCTTTGAGATTCTACCCTGGGTTCCTTTGATGATAGACTGTGATGTGCAAACCCAATCTTCCCCTCGTTGCTGTTTTGTTCATGGTAGATTTTCATAACAATAGAAACCCTAACTGTGACATTTCTTTGTAGCATGAAGGCTGGCTTGTTTGTTGGGCTTTATGTCCTGCCCAGTACCCCACAGCCGGCAAGTCCCAAAGGAAAATTACACAGAGAATCTCCATAAGTTATAAAGCTGATTGGCCCATTAGGTCAGGCTAC
>LOEQ01007134.1:24979-37064 GCA_001685075.1 Bramus lutescens | reverse complement strand
AGAGAGCATAATAGCATACAGTATCAAGATTCTCTGTTTATTTTCCATCTTTATGCAGCTTTACTTAATCTCTGTTTCTTTTATTTTTACTTTTACTTTTTGAGAAAGGTTCTCTGTATATCTTCGTCCTGGAATAACCCTGTAGACAGGGCTGTCCTTGAACTTACAGAGGTTGTCTGTCTCTGCCTCCCCAGTGCTGGGATTAAAAGTGTATGCTACCACACCTTGAACTCACAGAGATCTGTCTGCCTCTGCCTCCCAGGCATTGAGATTAAAGGTTTGTGCTACCACACCTTGAAGTCACAAAGGTCAATCTATTTCTGCCTTCCAAGTGTTGGGATTAAAGGTATGTACCACCACACCAAACTACTCTCTTTCTTTTTTACTTTTAAGAACTTTAATCTTTAGCCTACATATATTTTTAACACATTGTAAACCATTGAGAGGTTTCTTCATCTTTGAATCTCTCTTTACTGTATATCTCTCTTTATCTGACCACATGAGTCATTATGGAGAGGAATAAAGCCATGGCTTTGATGGCTGGATCCAGCCCATTCCTTAGCTTTCCAGCCTCATGTCAGAGGTACGAACTGTAGTCATTTTTATTGCCACAACTCTGTGGCAGTTCTAGGTCCCTGCCAGCAAGCAAGCTTCAGCAGTGTGCTTGCAAAACACACGAACAGCCTGCCTCAAAGAGTCAGAGTTTGCCCTGGCAGGACGGCCCAGAAAGCCAGCATTTTAAAACACCACAGCTTTTTTTCTACTATGGCTGAAAACCCAAAACCATGCATTCAGCTTTTCATCAACACTGTTTAAGTGTTCATGGCAGGACCTATTAAAAGAGCTGCAAGGTTTTGCAGCTAAAGCTGAGTCAGGAATCCTCTCTTAGATGAGAGTGCTTGCTTGCCTCTCGCAAGTAGAGCAGACCCGAGAAATTTGTTCTACCAAGAAAAATGCTTTACTCTATTCTTTCCCTAGCTTTCTCTGGATTTCTGTGGATGCAGTTATTCATGTTGGGTGCCATCTGTAACACAAGGGGCCGGCTTGTTGTTGTAAAAAAAATAAAAGAGAGGGAAATAGTGCAGGAGAATTGTCTGTATTCTGTCAATCACATATTTTAATAAAACGCTGATTGGCCAGGCAGGAAGTATAGGCAGGTCAACCAGATGAGAAGTAGAAGTGGGGCGATGAGAACAGGAGAATGCTGGAAAGGAGGAAGCCATTTCCTCCCAGTCCAGCCCAGACAAAGAACCAAGGTGTAACCTGTCTGGCTGAAAAGGGTACTGAGCCACATGGCTAACATAGATCAGAATAGTGGGTTAATATAAGTGATAAGAGCCAATAAGAAGCTCGAGCTAATGGGCCAATCACTTTATAATCTTATGGAGTCCTCTGTGTGATTTTCTTTGGGACATGCTGGCTGTGGGGTACTGGGTGGGACAGAAACCCAACAAACATGCTGGCCTCTCGTGTTACATTTCTTTAAGTTACATTTAACAGTATGTTTTATAATAGTTAAGGAAAAGTAAAAAATCATGGCTCTTAATCAAAGTGTTTCTCAGATCAACATGACAGCAACCTGCTTTATGCTTGTCTTATTCCAGAATCATGGCCAGGTGATAAAAGACATCTGATTTGGCATGCTGAGGGTGTGAATTTCCTAGATTTTACTGAAAGAAAATTAAAAATAAAAGAGGTAAATCTTCTGTAAATCAAATCAACATTTAATCAATAGATTGTTTACTATTTAAATATATATTGAATATTATATGCAATAGGTTACACTACAAACTCCTCTGACAAAGGAAAAGAACCAAAGACAGAAAAGGCATACAATTTCTGTAACATGAGGACCTGCTCAATGGAGTTTCCATTCTGCCCAGTTCCCATAGCTGGCAAACCCCAAAGAAAATCACACAGAGGGTCTGCATTAATTATAAACTGATTGACCCATTAGCTCAGGCTTCTTATTAGCTCTTGTAGCTTATATTAACCCATTATTCTTATTTATGTCAGCCACATGGCTCAGTACCTTTTTCAGCATGGTAGGTTACATACTACTTCTTTGGTGATCTGGGAAGGACTGTGGCAAGAGCTTCTTTCTTCCCAGAATACTCCTGTTCTCATTGCCCCACCTCTATTTCCTATCTGGTGTTCCTGCCTGTATTTCCTGCCTGGCTATCGACCAATCAGTGTTTATTTAAAACATAATTGACAGATACAGAATTGTTCCACACCATATTTCCTTGGCAAGGGTGGTGTTGTAGAGGAGTTTGTAGAGTATTTCTTAGTATACTGAAGATAGAATTTTTGATCATTTGCACTGAACTAACTGCTTATGGCCAAGCAATTCTGTAATAAAAGTATTTGGGAGATAAAATCAGTATCAGATTTTCATGTTAGCCCTCTGAGATAAAGAGAGAATGAGGTCAGACTACTAAAAATGTAACCAAACTACAACCAAAGTCAAATAATCTTGGAAAGTAATGAATTAATATAACTACTGCTTTGTTGTAGGAATGCACACCTACAAGGGTGGCAGTAGGAAGGCAGAGATGGGAGAATTGCAATTCTGAGGCCCAATTGATCTTCATCGTGAGTTCTCAGGCCATTCACTTTACAGAGCGAGTCCATAGTGCAATATTTAATGCAAATAGATCGTATATTCTAATATCATATACCACATCTACATTTAGATAAAAAAGAACTCAGACAACTACAATACCATTTTTATACCCTTCCAATATGATTGATTAAGAAACTTGAAATTATTGTTGTCATGTGTTTTTATGCATTGTCCCTATATTATGCTCATTATGCATGAAATTTTGATCTTCACATGTCAGTAAAGGAAAATTAAGATAAATTTCCAAGTGCACTATCTAATCAAAATACTGCAGCACAAAGCTGATAAATTATAATTACCTGAGTTTGTTACATAGGCTATGCTTTTGCTAAATAACATTTTCAATGTTATAAGAAATGCAGAATCAAAAGATTATATCAGGCCATTCATCTTATTTCAAATGCTTTAGAAATAAAATTTTACTGGATATAGCTAGGTAAAAAACATTCCTCAGTTTTAAATATTCAATTCAATTTTTAAAGATTAAAAATTTAACAACTCTCATAAAACAATTTGTGAAGAGAAAAAAATAATAAGAAGAAATGTATTTAATTTTTGTGGTATAGATAAGTACAAATCTTTGACATTAAATAATAAAATGTGGAATTGTGTTTTTATATGAGACAAAGGACTCCTACTTATTATAAATGATTGACAGAATTCTATCTTTATTTATCATAAGGGTATCTTATATGCAAAGTAAACTTATTTTTCTCATTGAAACCTAAAAACAGCCTAGACAGTATTTCACCTCATTATTTCAGTATTATTGTACTGAGAGAACTGAAGTTTTGTGTTATTATGGGTTTTCTCTCAATACCTAGTGTAAGCTTCCTCCCATATGTCAAGTTTCTCCTTTAACAGTACTCTCCAGGGAATGTTTACAATCTAATATACTGTGACTTTTGTCACTACATTTCTTATTGAGAGTTACACTTCACTGAATAGTCTGTAACCTACACTGTGTCTCCAACCTCATCTTTTATATTCGCGATTATTTACCTTTAGCTGTTACACAGAGCTTATTGCTGTTCGACAATGCTAAGCACATTCTCACCTCTGAGATTTTGTGATGACAAACTCACCTAGAGTCCTTATTTCAAACAATTCTTAGCACAGAAAAACTCTGTACAGAAACAGACACACACAGAGAGAGAGAGAGAGAGAGAGAGAGAGAGAGAGAGAGAGAGATGAATATCACTTCACTGTATCTGAAATTGAAACATTAAAATTATCTAAGTACAAAAAACAGAAATTAGCAAAAGCATGATCAAACACAAATCAAAGAATTTTATATCTGTTAATAGAGTCAGAGAGAAAAATGGTTGACAACTACCTCTGTTTCTGGAGTTTCATTTCCTCATCCTTCTCTATCTCCCTCTCACTCTGTCCTCCCTCACAGATTGCACATGTAACACGGGTCCCTTCTTACAGCTAAAACCTTAACTGAGGGAAATACTCATGAAAATCAATCTTATTCTTAGAGTGTGCAGTGTCTGGATGATAAAAGTTAATACTATGCCATGGCTGAAAACACAAGCAAGAAGATGTGTCCTACCAAAAAAAGCATCCCACCAAAAACTTGCATTTCATTTCCAGGAATAAAACTGAATCTCTGGCACAATGATGGCTTAAATAAAACAAATTGATTATTTTGTTATGTTGACAGCGTTTGAAGGCTAATACCTGTGATCAGTCTCCACCACTCCTGATTCTAAATAACATATCTCTGTGTTTGTACATTGCTCCAGCTTTGATATCATGACCATTATGAATATTTGGGGACTACTGTGTAACTATAAAATTTTCAAGCCACATCAATTATGGCAAGATGTCTATTTCTCTATAAATGATATCTGTCCATACTGATAGAAGAATACACCAAAATACATTGTGTAATTATTTAGTTTCAAATAACTGAATCAGTTAGGAACCCAATCCTCTGGCTGTCACTGTAATTATATAGGCATGTGTGTGTACATGTGTGTGTGTGTGTGTAGATGTCAGAATTATTGGAGAAAGCATGTCCTACTCTGAACACGTCGGCCATCACTGAGAATGACACTTAGCTGTAAGCAAAACAAGAATGAAAATAGTAGGGAAAACATCACTGAGCAGCTACTCCATAGTGAATTTTTACTGTTCCAGGTATGGAGATCAGGTTTTCCCAGTCACTTCTGTAGAATATCAATAAAAAGTTACGAGGAGTGAGTCACTTTTCTTTCTTCTATTCTATAGACAAGAAGATAGCTAGTTAGAGAAATATGTCCATTAACTAGAAATAAGAATATTAAATCATACAAAGCCTAAGATTTGTAGTATACTGTTAGTTCCAAAATGATTATAAGTAGTGACAGCTCAGAGACCTCACATTACTCAAATTCTAAACATCAGCAAAAAAAAAAATGTTCTCTACAGAAAATAGGGAAATTAATCTGTAAATTAAAAACTAAAGCATATGCAGTGTGTGTTTGTGTGTTGTGTTTGTTTATGTGTGTGGTTGTGTGTAAATAAACTTGTTTGCCCTATCTTCATCTGTCAGTTTCAATTTACATATGCAAATATATGCATGTATCAGATTTACAAAAATATGTATACACACATACACACACATACACACACACACATATATACACATACACTTTTCCTTCTTTCTTCATTCCATGGACTTATGGAACAAAACTATATTCCCTTGTATAACACATCTGGTTCTCAAGTGGTTCTATGTTAAAACAGTTTTTAATATCATAACACACCTGATTTGGCCTCTGAATCTCAGTGAGTTCAAGCCCATCTTGGTCTACAAAGGAAGTTCCAGGACAGCCAGAAGTGTTACACAGAGAAATTCTGTCTTGAAAAACCCAAAAGAAAAAAATTGATTGTATGGAAACAATTTTTGTTGCTCAAAATTTTATCTAAATAAATATTTTAAATATATCTACAATTTACACTCATTTATCATCAATTGATATTATTAGATAACTGTGCTAGTAGAGACTTCTATGGCCTGTGTGGAATTCTGTTTACTGTCATATTATTTATTGATGGCATTGTAATATAATTGTGACTTTATTTTTACCTACTTCTCCTTGCTTTGTATTGCATATAAATTTCGCTATGAAACTCTGTTTCTGAATACATAAGTATTTAAATTTTCTAGTTCTCTTGGTGAATGTATCTGTTTATCATCATGAATTACAATTCCTTTTTAATTTCACTTAAAATTTTTCTGTATTTTTGATAATCATATATATACATACAATTAAATATGATATTTTCCCCACCAACTAAGCATTTCCAATTTCTCACATTTCCCAATGTGCCACTTCCCAATTTCATGTGTTTTTGTTTGTTTGTTTGTTTGTTTGTTTTCAAGGGGTAAGACATGAGTTCTAAGTACTTTTGTACATATATGTATTGCTTTAGGGCTAGCCATGAGATTTCATTCAGTGATCATATACTTACTAAAGAATTATTCTACCACACCCTGAAACTGACTACGGCCAGTAGACACTCAGTGAGGAATGAGTGAGATTGGAGAATTTTGCTGTTTTGTTCTTGTACAATTGATCACATTCTGTGAGTCAGGACTGCAGTAGCTAAGTAGTGTCCAGAAGACACCATTTTACAGCACTTCTTAATATCCTACAGCTCTTAACTCTTTATGAATTAAACAAATTTTCTATAATTTTAAAGAGAAATATTTCTTTTATGATAAAAACCACAGAATGATTTGTTATCTTAATTTTTATTTTTTATTTGAGACATGGTATCTCTCTATATAGTGGCTGTCTTGGAACTTACTATATAAGCCTGGTCAGCAAAGAACTCACAGAGATTCAACTGCCTCTACCTCTTCAGCTTTGGGGTCAAAGGCATATGCCATTATATTTGCCTCTTGTGTTGTTCTCTTAATAAGTAATTACATTGAAATTTTATTTTTTAATTAGGTTATATTTTCACACTATTTGAATATTTTTAACTACTATTATCACATCATTTGCAGTTAACATTATTATGCTTATGATTAAAGCTACATTCTAGGATTTTAGGAATTATTTTCTACCTATTATTTATTCATACTTTCTATTTTGCTTTAATTTCATAAACAAAATATCTTCATTCAGACTTTAATCACTTTATTATCTGCATCAATTTTAAAGAATGTTTTTATTCAATTTTTTGAACTTTTTGTTGTTATGTTTTAATGTTCAATGCCAGTTGAATTCTAGGCCTCACAGATGCTAAGAAAGAACCTTCTTTTCAGCTACTCTCCAGTCCCATAAAGATTTACATGTACTGAATAATTCCAAAGCAAATCAATAGACTTCTTTATGTCCTACATTGAATCTTCTATATTTGTAATTCCATGTGACGATTCTTTGACTAATGGATTCTATAATATTATGCTGCTTTTCATCTAAGTACTTAAGATTTTTCAGCAATCATTTTCCTACCATTTTAAAATCATGGTGTCCTAATAGTATAGTTCGTAAGATTTCATTTCCTTATCTGACTTTGGGAGTGTTTTATGCTCTAGAATGTGGTCTGCCTTAGTAAATTCTTTATGTTAGCCTGAAAAAAGAAGTGTGTTCTACTGCTCCTGGATGAAGTAGTCTATAAATGTCAATTAGATCACATAGATTAATGATGCTTTTCACTTCAAGTATATCCTTATTGATTTCCTGCCTGATGGTTCTATCAATTTTTGTAGGTGAAGTATTGAAGTTCCCAGTTGTAAAAGTGGATTTTTTTTTCTTCTGGAAGACCTATCACTTTTTGCCTCATGTATTTAGGCATGTTTACCTTAGGCATATGTACACTAAGGATTGCTATGTTTTGATGGACAGTTGACCTGTTTATCATTTGTCATGAATTGTTTTATCTTAAAAAAGAAGTTCCTTTATTCCAATAACCACCAAACCTTTCTGGTAATCTGAATACCTAATATTTGTCCAAAGTTTTCACAAAATCTATTTTCTGTTATGTTTATCAGTGTTAAAGTTTATATATAAAGAGTAGTAATTCTGAACAACACATTTGTTCCTCAACTCTGGCACTTTATCTCTTTTAATATGTGTTATTATAATATTCATATTTAAACTGATTGTAAGCATTATTACTTGCAATTGGATTAATATCTTGTCTGTGTTTCATTTTTTGAACTCAGTGTTTAATAGGCTATTTTATAGTTTTACATTATTCTCTTTGCACATCAGTTATATGTCTATACATTTTTTGTTTAGGGAGTCAATGAGATAGTGTTGTATTTAAGACTCTTTGCTGTGAAAGAGGGTATCCTAATTTCCAACTCCTAGAACCTACAAAGGTGTGTGCCTATAACCCCAACAGCAGGGTATTGAGGCAGACAGATTCAAGGATCTTAATATCATCCATTTTAGCCCCAGTGATGGGCTTCAGGGATGACCCGAAGAGTTTGATGATGACATGCTTAAGTATTTAATGTGGGGACTTATGTGCTTAATCTCTAAGATTCACACTCTGGTTGGCTTCCTTACTTTGAATTCAAAATCTCACCAACTACCTTAAGTTGTCCTTCCTTTCCATTTTTTCTTTTCCTTTATCATTTTCTGGTACCCATTTCACTTCTGCTACTCATTTATAAATTGCTTTATAACAGTTGTTTATTCTAGTTTTTATGTATTTGTTCTTTCTCTTCTCTTTGTTTTACTGTTGTGAACATCAGTGGACTTATCTTGAGATCTCCAATCTTTCCTCAGTTATGTCCAAGAATATTTGAAACACAGAAGATATAGACATTTATTTTGCTTATGGAGTTATAATATTCAACGTGTTATTTAATTTCCCCCTTTAAAAGGTAATATTCTTCTGCAATTCCCCGTCTGTTCCTACAAGATATCTAATATTTATTAACTATCATAAAAAAATCATGACAGTTTATATTATAGTTTGTCCTTCTCTGTTTCTATTTCAAAATCTGCATTATAATTAAGTTTGTTTTCTAATAATGATAAAAATGCCTTCAAAATGTGCTTTACCTTCCCTATAAAATGCTTTCTGATTTTCTTGTAAGGTGAATATGATGTAGTCTCAATTGCAAAATAGTTAAGCATGCCTTTCTTCTTGAGACATATCTTTCTGATAGTACAATTGCTTAGGATATTTTTTCATATATGTATAGATGTATAAAGGGATTTTTGTGGTTCACATTCAGTCTTCCCTATTATTTTAGACCTGTCAAAATGTCTTCAAAATAAAGTTCAAAAAGCTCAAAATCAAAAGGAGGCATTGGGTTAGGACTGTTCTGCTATATATTAACAGTGAAGGAAGGCAAGCAGGTATCTGCAAGACAGAAGGAGAGCAAGAATAATAAACTTAAAGTACACCCTGTTTCCATACAATATAATCTCCTGCATTAGTGTCTAATTTAAGGCATGCTTCTCTATTATGGGATTACAATTTTACAATAGATTTAAAATAAGTGTTAAAATTTCAATATGTACTTAATATCCCAAAAGAATGAATAGAATTTGCTAAGGATTTAAAAAATTTTCCAACCCTTGTCTTTTTCTACTTCTATTAATGTTTTACTTATTAGTGTACAATATTTATACATATATTAGAAAGATTTCAACATTTCTGTATGTGTTTTCCTTATCCAATGTTTACTACATTTTATATGAAAAAAGAAACTAGGCTATATATAGCTTTCTGATATTCATTAAGTATTACATTGATGATCCATTTCCCTGTTTTCTCTTCACAGTTCTATTTTCTATATTTTTGCTGCTAAATAATAGTCATGCTGTGCATGGATATTTTTCCAATGATTAGGTAACATGATGTAATGCAATTGAATTTCTTCCACATTTCTGTTTGTATGTTTTGGTATTACTTTATTTAAAAAAAACTTGCTTCTATTTTTCTGTTGGGTATAACATGGTACCTTTTTGTGAATTCAATTGTCTTTGTCTAGGAAATTACAGAGATTAAAATATGTGGTATGTGTTTTCTTTCACAGGAAAACATCTTCATTACTTATAGTCCTTACTCTTTCGCCTTATTGGCTATTTTTATATATGTTTCTTTCCGGTTTGTTACCTGATGCTATCATCATTTACCATCTATAAATTTTATTTTCTCAAATTAACATTTTAAGATTGTAAATTTTTACATTAATACAAGTGAAATGATCCATTTTTCTAGTGGTCTTATGAAATAGATGCATACATAATTATGCTGATTTTATCCTGTTATCTAAAAGTCAAATACTATTTTTGTAGGCAGAGTCATTAACATCAGTGATTAGATTTTCTTTTTAACCAATATGTCAATTTGCTTATAGTATATATGATTTAAATTATGTCCTGCAAATGATTCAAAACAACCAACTTAGTTACTGATCATTCTGGGAATTTGCACAGAAATAACAATCTTTTCCAAAGTGTATTTCCTGATTGTCCATAGGACTGTATCTGAAATTAACTTAGAGACAAACCTCTGGCAATTCAATTAAAATATTACATTGTTTAATTAAGTTGAAGTGCAAAGACACCTTATCATAGTTCTCAATCTGTGGGTCTCAACCACTTGGAGATCAAATGACTCTTTGACAGGATTCACCTAAAATCATTGGAAAACAGATATTTACATTATGAATAATTAGAGTAGCAAATTTACAGCTATGAAGTAGTAGCAAAAATAATTTTATGATTTAGGGTCCCCACAACATGACTAACTATTAAACGGTAGAAGCATGAGGAAGGTTGAGAACTACTGCCTTAAATGTTCCAAGACTAGATAAGGAGGCCTGAGGATAATACATCTGCACATTGGCTGTTTGCCTTCATAGCTAGTAGATGAGTTGATCTACTCTGTTCTTTTCTGGGTTTTTGTGTGTTTGTTTGTTTGCTAGTTTGTTTGTTTTCTGCAGTATATTTACACTGATGCTCCCACTGTCACTGAACTGTTGATATTGAAAACACATTCCATACAAGTAACACATATGCTAAATATGTTAGATTTAGGAATATCATATATATACATATATATGTATATATACATATATATACACACACATATATATACACACACACACACACACACACACACACACACACANTATATATATATATATGAAAACAGAGGCCAAAATGTGAAAGAACAGTGAGAACATATGCATGGTTTGACATAAGGAAAAGGAATGGAGAGATGATATAATTATATTATAATTTCAAAATTAATTAAAAACTTTCTCAGTTGACTTTCTTTTTCTTTATTCTCTTATACAATGCATGCAGACCACAGCCTTCCCTACATCCCTCCATCCCCTCCTCCCATTTTTCCCCTCTTCTCCCAGATGCAATGCTCCTATGTTTCCCTTCAGAAAGGAGCAGTGTTCCCAGTGATTTCAACCAAAGATGACTTGATAAGATTCAATAACTCTAGGTCCAAACCCTCATATTAAGTTTGGACAAAGCAAACAAGTAAGAGGGAAAAAGTCCCATGAGCAAGCAAGACTCAGAGAAACCTCCACTCCCAATGTTAGGAGTCCAGCCAAGATCCAACAGGAAACCACCACAGCACATGTGCAGAAAGCTAAGACTCCCACAGGCTCCAGGGCTGCCCTTTCTGTCTCTGGGAGCCCTGCCTAGTTGATTCTGTGGGCTGGTCCTTGTTCTCCTGGTGTCCTTAAATCCTCTGACTCCTGCAGTCCTCCTCTTCTGTGTGTTCCCCAAACTGTGTCTGATGTTTTGCTGTGTGTCTCTGTATCTGCTCTGACCATTTGGTGAAGGAAGCTTCTCTAACAAAGATCGGACTAAGCAATAATATATTCATAGCAGACTATCATTAGGAATTATTTCATTGACTATATATATATATTTGGCAGTGATGTTTTGTTCGGCCTTAGGTAGTATTGGGCATGGGTTCCCTCCTGTGTGTGGGTCTCATGTTTGACCAGTCATTGGTTAGGCCACTCTCACAAGCTCTCAACCACCATTGGCCCAGAGCATCTTATAGGCATAACAGGTTGTGGGTGGGTTGGAGTATTTGTTGCTGGGTTTGTGTCCCAGTCCCAGCAATGGAAGCTTCACTTGATTACAGAAGATGTTTCAGCCTCTATATCCTCCATTGCTAGTAGTCTCTGCTAGGGTTATCCTCACAGGTTCCAGGAAGTTTTCACTGCACTAACGTTTTCATTTGGATCCCTAATGGCCTCCTAATTCCAGTAGTCCAATTTCCATGAGCTCTCTCCCTCCATCCTTCGCTCTCCTACCCAATCCTGCCTGTTCCCCTGCCCACCCACAAAATTTATTCCATTTCCCCTTACAGAAGAGATCCATGCATGTGCCCACTAACTCCTGACCCCTCTCTTCTTTACCTAATGTCTCTGTGACTATGGATTATAGAGTAATTATCATTTAGTTTTCTCTTTCTTTCTTTCTTTCTTTCTTTCTTTCTTTCTTTCTTTCTTTC
>LOEQ01007134.1:8493-24973 GCA_001685075.1 Bramus lutescens | reverse complement strand
TTCTTTCTTTCTTTCTTTCTTTCTTTCTTTCTTTCTTTCTTTCTTTCTTTTGTCCATTCATTCGTTTGTTCATTCTTTCTTTCTCTCTAATTCTCTTTAACATTTTAAATATTTTATGAATATTGGCGTTTTTCCTGTATGCATTTCTGTTGCACGAGTGTAGTGATGAGGCAACCGGGCTGCATCCCACCGCCAGGCTAGCTTTACCTGAAATAATTACACAGAAACTGTATTTATTTAAAACAATGCCTGGCCCATTAGCTCTAGCCTCTTATTGGCTAAACCTCACATCTTGATTCAACCCATTTCTAATATTCTGTGTATCACCATGAGATTGTAGCTTACCAGGAAAGATTCAGAATATCTGACCTGGCAGCTTCATGGCTGTGGCTCGCTCTCACTCTGCCTTCTTCCTCCCAGAATTCTGTTCTGTCTACTCCGTCCACCTAATTTTCCATCCTATCAAAAGGCCAAGGCAGTCGCTTTATTTAACCAATGAAAGTAACACATAGACAGAAGACCCCCCCTTCACAAGAGGAGGGTGGCCCTTTGTCCCAGCCACCCAGCTAGCTTTCACCCAAAATAACCACACAGAAATTGTATTAATTGAATCACTGCCTGGCCCATTATCTCTAGCCTCTTATTGGCTAACTCTCACATCTTGATTTAACCCATTTCTATTCATCTGTATGTCACCACGAGGTCGTGGCTTACCGGGAAAGATTCAGCATGTCTGATTCTGGCTGTTCCATGGTGGTTCTCTCACTTTGCTTTCTTTCTTCCAGAATTCAGTTCTGTCTCCTCTGCCTACCTAAGTTCTGCCCTATCAACTAGGCCAAGGCAGTTTCTTTATTCATTACCCAATGAAAACAACACACAAACAGACCGAACTCTTATACCTTATTTCCTTGTAAAGATGACTAGTCTTCTGAAATTGCAGTCATAGACAGCTGTGAGCTGCCATGTGGGTGCTGGAAATTGAACCCAGGTCCTCTGGAAAATCAGTCAATGCTCCGAACCGCTGAGCTATCTCTCTAGTTTCTCTTTTACTTTTAATAGGAATGAAATAAGGAGGTTGTTATCTTTATAAAGGGTAAGAAAAGGAGAATAGAGAGAGAAGCACACAGAATCAAACAAGGAGGAATGGAGAAGCATTTTTCCCTATTGAGATTATAAAATTTCTTTTTCTGAAATTGTATGATTGTATAGAAAAAATCAATTTAATTTTTACAAATGTCTAAAATTACAAGCAGTATATTGTCTTAAATTCTGAACATAGTGTACAAATAATACCTTGTGATTATTTTTGTAATATTTTATTATTTATAAAAATATGGCATCTAAGGCTATGTGAAGAACCAGGAGGTAGTTTTTAACAATTTATGTAAAATATTCCTAATGTGTCAAATATACCAAAAATGTCTGTCCTTTCAGTTAAAATTGCTCACTAGACTCTAATGGTGATTGGTAGATTTATATATTATAAAAGAGAAAACATTACATTCAGCTTCTAGCAAAATTTCAGCACTCTAATATAATCTTCAAACCATTAATGAAATTACTAATTGGGCTATTTGAGTGCTCTTTTATGTACAGAAGGATAAAACAGAATTTCATGAAGGTATTTCCCATTTTACTATTTTATAGTTCACAGCCTTTCAATTAAAAAAAGATTATAGTTAAATGAGTTTCTCAATTATGGAAATTTTACACTGTACTAACAAGTTTATTTAGAAAAGAAATGATGCTTTAAAATGATTATTCCATGGATGGAATTGAGAATATTAGAAGAAAGGTTCTCCAAGTCAACAGGGACTATGCACATAAGAACTCACAGAAGCAGTATGCACAGGACCAGATGATGACCTAGACATGAAAGGAAAAGTGGATATATGACCTCATCCCAATCCAGAAGCTATGTTTATTTGATAACCATTTGCAAATGAAAATTTAGTTTTCTCCAAGGGAGTCTCACTGGGGAAACAAATTACTCTTAAGGGGAGGCTTCCCGTGCAACTGGATGATTTAATCAAAATTTTCCATATATCAATCACATGACTATTTGTTAAATGGTAAAATTATAAATGAAATGCTTAATTTCAAATCACTAATTTGTCAAATGTAATAAAGATATGAATATGCTAAAGTGGCTACAATTATGGTATTTTTTTCTACAATGGTAAAAAATTTCACACAATTTACATCAAACTCAGAAAAGTCATTAAAAGTATCTCTTCTGGGAAAAGGTACATTTCCTAATCTAAAGAATAGTCCATAGTCTCATGAACTAAATTCATTTCATTAAGATAAATAGCATGACTTTCGCTCCCATTATCATAAGATTTTTCAATATGGGACTCATTTAATCATATGTTATAGAGGAAATATCTTTATGAAACATAGTTTATAATAGGCATATGGTATTTCACTATTTACCTCAAGTTTACATATTTTATCATTTCATTATATCAAGTTCTTGAGAAAAAGAAAAGTTAATTTTCTTTCTTGATATCATAATTAATGACAGATTGATAGTCTTAATCAAAGTTATTTCCAAATACACAAACTTGAATATTTTATTTTAACAGACATCAATAGTAGTTATTATTATGTTTCATAAATTTAAAAAATAGTCTAATATTATGTTTATGTTTTATTATTATTGCAAGCAGTACTGAATCAAAAAACATACTATATGTTTGGTTTTCTTATTTCCAGGAGATTCATGTGGTTTTAGCTATCACCTTATACTTGCTGAAACTTAATGTTCTCATTCTAATTTTCTGTCTTCTGAAATGTAGTGTTTCCAATCCTCATCATAAAGTCTATTTCCTTGAAATTTAAATAGAAATATAATCTTTCTTTTCAAAAGGTTTCAAGTTAAATGTATAAAATAAGGGCAACTGGAAGAAGCCTAGTTCATTTAGGAAAGATTAATTTTTAGATACCTTGGTGAAATGTTTACCAATGGAGGGAGAAGCAAGAGTTAGCAGAAAAGCAGAGGAAAATAATACAGCTGAAATCCAAACTAGCCTGAAAGGAGAAAGAACACTGAGGAGACGATTCATTAACACTTTCATCAACATATACTGACATGTCTTGGTGTCCCTAGGACATTTGGGGAGCGTAGGAAGGAGCATGGTAGGGGGTTCTCTGCAGAAGCAGCAAATATGTCTTAATCCTTCAACTGAAGTGTATGATGTCTTCAGCAATATGGATTATCAGTTAGTTCCAATATGCAGCCAATAGGAATGACATGAACTAGTATTGTTTGGAGTTCTCTGGAGCCCTTCTAACCAATAACTAATAAGTAACCCCACCCCTGACAGGGAGGTATTTTTATTTATTAGTTAACTGCTTATAGGAGAACCATTATCTAACCTTGAAAAGTATCTCCCTTCAAACTCACTTTTTAGTTTTAACATTTCATTGATTCTTTGTGGAGTTCACATCATCCTCATCCCCTTATATCTACCATTTTCCTTTGCAAAATCCCCCAAATAAAATTAAGTTTAAAAAAAGAAAAATAAAAATATCTCATGGTGGAAGTGGTAGAGTGTTACAGTGAGTCACACAGTGTACATTTAGTCCATATAGCTTCACTTGCAAACGTTCATTGCTCAAGGCCTCTAACTTGTATTATGCTATCAGTACTGGATCCTCACTGGAACTGCCCTTGGATATCCTGATGTTCCCTGTGTCATGGAAATCCTGCAGCTTTCGATCTGCATGATAGGCCCCTTCACATGCTCTAGCAGTTCATAGGTTGGATGGATGTCGGGGTGGGCCAGCTCACAAGCTTGTATTTAGACCTGGATAGTAGTTGTGTTGGACAGCCTGCCAGTTCTCCTACACCCACTGCAGACAGGGGCAGCTCTACTGTATTGCCCAGGTGAGGTAAGGGGCCTTCTATTTTGAGTGCTTAGCCTTTGAGAGCTTGGAGCCAGATCACCCCACTCTCATGACCTAAGAACAAGCTCTCCTGCCTACTGCAGGTGGCAAGGCCTGGGGGGAGCATCTTTCCCTTATCCATACCTCCGCATGACAGATGCATACTCATTATTAAGTATATGGTAAAATTGCATCATTAGGTGATATGTTTTTATATAACTTTTCATACACTCCTCAGTTTGTTTCTTCTACCCTTTAATGTTTCTAAATGACTGAAAGTTACGCCATAATTGATTACAAATGCGATCATAGAAATATGTACATTTTTGGAATAGTAATAAGTAATTTGAATTAAATAGATTCAAAACTTTAAATAAGATGTGTTTAGTAGCATTTGAGAGAAGCACAAGACTGGTAAGTGATTCACTGATTAGTAAAATACTGTAAATGCCAAATGAACTCATAAGGAATATGATTTTAGATAGATTCTAGTTTTATTCTTATCTTGTAGACAACTTCAGTGACTTCCCCACCAAACATCAGCTTACCAGGGTTTGGAAGCTTCCAATACAAATCACCAAGAACAAGTGGATATCACTGAACACAAATTAGGAGGATCAAAAAAAAAAAGACCTAACTTGCAAGATACTCTAAGAAAGATGTTTTCAATTTTCTAGAAGTATGTCCTAGAGAGATTATGTCATTAACATTGTTCAAAACACTCTCAAGAATCATTTGTCTAAGGAAAACTCTGGAAATTTGCTGAGTGAATCAGTACAGAACAATTTTCCCTCTTATTATTGCCAGTAGGCAATAATGAAGTATAATTTTGTTATTTGGAAGAAACGATTGCCCATTTCAAAAAAAATATTTGTTTCAGGCATAAAATGAAAATACCTCTATTGAAATTTACAGCATGTTTTCATGACACTTAGAAAGAGAGTCTCCTGAAGATATTCTGTTTGATCTGTTAACTTTCTTGTTAGATTTTTCTTTCTCATACATAATTTTAGCTAAATCTTGATAATTATATTAACCAATAATTTAGTAGCTCAATTTCTGTATGATTGTACCAAAATCCCTTAAAAAATGATATTTTGGTGATGTCCAATCTACAATTTTAGGATTTTTTTTTTAGTTCAAATCCATATCTTTTTTATTGTTTTCTTAATTCTACATTCCAACCACAATTCTCACTCCCACTCCACCTCTGGCTCTCCCTTTCCTCCCCTCCAACCACATCTCATCCACTCCTCCCAATGGGTAAGGGCTCTCATGGGGAGTCAACAAAGTCTGGCACATTAGTTGAGGAACAACCAAGTCCCTCCCACAGCATTATGTCTTAGCTTGGCATCCCACCATAGGGAATGGGCTAAAATAAGCTAGCTCATGTGTCAGGAATAAATCCAGATCCTACTGCCAGAGGCCCCTCAGTTAGTCTAAGCTTCACCACTGTCTCCCACATATGGAGGACCTAGTTCAGTATCATGGAAGCTCCATAGCCATTGGGCTTAGACCTCATGGGTTTGCATGAGCTTGGTTTTGATGTCTATGTAGATTTCTTCATCATGATCCTCATCTCTCTTGTGTATATATATTTCTCTCCCTCTCTTCAATTGGATTCCCATAGTTAAGACTGGGGCTTGTTTGTAGATCTTTGCATCTGGTTCCATCAGTTACTGGATGGAAGGCTCCATGATGATATTTAGGGTATTTACCAGTCTTATTACAAGGGAAGGCCAGTTTGGGCACCCTCTCCACTATTGCTAAGCATCTTAGCTGGGGTCTTCCTTGTGGATTCTTGGGAATTTTCCTAGCACCAGGTTTTTCGCTAACCCCATACTTGTTCTCTCTTTCAAGATCTCTCTTTGCTCTCCAACTTTGTTCCTCTGCCCCTCTATCACTCTGTTCTCTCATGTTGTCATCCCCCACTTGCTCCCCTTTACCATCCCTCTCATTGCTATTTTGCCCAGGAGATCTCACCTAATCTCCCTTCCCAGGGTGATCCATGTTTCCCTCTTATATTTAACCTTGTTATCTACCTTCTCGGGTACTGTGGATTGTAGTCTGCTTATCCTTTGTTTTACTTCTAATATTCACTTATAAGTGAGTATATACTGTGTTTGTCTTTCTGAGTGTGAGTTACCTCACTCAGGATGATTTATTTTTAGTTCCATCTATTTACCTGTAAATATCGTGGTGTCATTGTTAGTTTACAGCTGTGGAATATTCCATTTTGTAAATGCACCACATTTTCTTTATCTCTTCTTCAGATGAGGGCAGGTAGGTTGTTTCCAGGTTCTGGCTGTTAATAATTAATGCTGCTATAAACAGTGCTGAGCAAGTGCCCTTGTGATATGATTTTATATTCTTGAGGTATATGCCAAAGAGTGGTATTGCTGGATCTTGAGGTAGATTGATTCCCAATTTTCTCAGAAACTGCCAATTGATTTCCAAAGAAGCCCTACAAGTTTTCACTCCCACCAGCAGTGGAGTTGTGTTCCCTTGTCTCCGCATCCTCTCCAGCATAAGCTGACCTCATTAAGTATTATCTTAGCCATTCTGACAGGTGTAAAATGGTATCTCAGAATAATTTTGATTTGCATTTTCCTGATGATTAATATGTTCAGCAATTACTTAAATGTTTTTATGTCATTTGAGATTCTTCCTTTAGAATTCTTTGTTTGGCTCTATACCCCATTTGTAATTGGATTATTTTGTATTTTGACAGCTTGGTATTTGAATAAAAACAGATACATTGGGCAATGGCAGGCCTCACTGATAAAGCATGCTGGATGCAAAGAATTGAAACTAATGCCTACCTGGAGCCTTCAGTCCTGCTGCTAGGGTTCATACTACTGATTGTTACTCTTCACATTACCAAAGAAGAGAAGTTAAACAAGAACCTATCCACAACCCTCTTACCTATGATGGTGACCTGCCTGCATGATAGCTATGGCAATTGCGGCATAAAGCTTGTGGAATTAACCAAGAAATATCTGATTGTATTTAAGGCTCATTATATGAGATATAAATCTCATTCCCATCTATTTCTGCTTGACTTTCCAAGAGTATGAAACTAGATAGACCTGCTATTTAAAGGGAAAACTGAATATTATTATGTTGGTAATAGAAAGTAGTAACAAATGGCTCCTAATGACAGTTTGTTATGCTCAAAAATCAGTGCCTTGCTCAGTCATCATCAGAGAGACACCCTACTGCAGTATATGAGAACAAATAAAGAGACACACAGCTAAACAAGGTTCAAAGAGTAGGAGATCATAGAAACTCTAGGTCCTAAATGAGATTTCTCCCTCAATTCATTCCCTCCCCTCACTGATCAGGGATCCCTGTGGGAAAAGAGTTGGAAAGAATATAAGAGCCAAATGACAAAAAGAACATAAGGAAATTAGGCCTTTTAAAGACAGCAAGATGGGTACAAACATGAACTCAGAGATTGTGTCAGCCTAAAAACGACCTGCACATATCTCAGCCTGATGGAGTCTGAACAAAGAATGGAAGTAGATACCAGGCCATACCGCTAACCCAGAACCTTACTCTAACTGATAACCGTTCATAAACTGTAAGTAGTTTTTGTTTATTTGTTTGTTTTGTTTTTTGGTTTTTCTCCAGCAGAATCTCCCTGAATATGCAAACCACTCTTAAGTCCAGTCAACACTGGTAGATAGCCAACAAAAAAAAATCAGTGGTATTTTTTGGAGGATGTTTAGTCTTTTAGTCTCATAATGCTTTGTGTGAAAAATTTTTACTTTTCATTCTTAACTGTTAGGTCTTTTGCTTTTATATTATGTTTTCTGTATTTATGATTTTAATGGGCTATGAATGCCAATATGTGTGTCTCTGCATCTATGTGTTTCTTGTGCTTCCTGTTTGGCTCTTATTTCTGTTCATTTGTTTGTTTTATCCTATTCAGATTTGTTTGCTTTCATTTTCTTATTACTATTATTACTTATATATAAATGTTTGTTTTCTAATGAAAGACAGCAAGAAATGGTGTACATTCGGTTAGGTTGGGAGGTGGGGAACATCTCCAAAAATTTAGTGAAGAAACAATCATAATCACAATATATGATATTAAAAAAATCTGTTGTATTTCCTTTTAAAATTTATTTCAGTTAATCAACTAATTAATTTTTCCAGCCTGATCACAGTTCCACCTCTTTCCCTTCTTTACTCCCATTCCCTCCTTCAACCTCCTTCCCCACTTCTCAATCCACTCATCTTATTTTCTCTTCAGAAAAGGGCAGGCCTCCCACATATATCAGTCAGCCATGGTATAACAAGTTGCATTAAGACCCCCCTTATTTCATATAGCTATAGGAAGAGCGGGATACCCCCTCTCTTCTTATAGCTATATGAAATAATTTATTAGAAGGAATGTGTCCCAACAGCAGGTAGCAGAGGCATAAAGAGCTCCAGCTCCTATTTTTAGAATACCCAAAAGAAGATTAAGCTGTACAGTTATAGCATATGTGCACAGGGCTTAGATCAGTCCTGTGTAAGCTCATGGTTTGTGGTTCAGTTTCTCATTATATTGGAAGAATAAAAGATATATTTTTCACTAAAAAGATCTACAAATGTGTAGTAGAGTCCAAGTGAGTATATATAATTCATTAAGCAAGTGTAGTGATTAGTTTTATTATTCTTTATACTAAATGTAAAATATGTAGTATGAATAGAATTTAATTAATTTATCACAGAAGCACTTGTCAAATAAATGCATGTATTCCAAAATATATGGTCACTAAGTGTGACATTTTTCTCTGTAGGAAGTGATATAAGTTTATAGAATCAAATCAGCTCATGTTTAAGCTAAAATATTTAAATTCATGGTTTTAGTTGTCACCTACAACTTTTGATTATCGAAATGTTAATATGAACATAAAATATTGCCTGAAAAGAAAAAAATCAAAATTAAGAAATTCATTAATGATTTTAACTCTTTCATCTAGCAGTCATGATTAAATTTTTGCTTAGATATTTTCGTGCAATTACAAAAATGTAGGATCCTGCATTTATCTTTTGCTTTTTTACATAATGTGTCCTATAAGTTTTCTCACAAAATAGCTTAGGTATTTTCAAATAATGACAGTGTAGTTATTTCATCTACTGTTGATGGAGGCTGCTTGTTCGTTCCTGGCCTGAAATAATTACATAGAAACTATATTAATTAAAACATGGCTTGGCCAGTCACTTAAGCATATTTTTAGATATAGATAGCTCTTCTATCTTATATT
Source organism: Bramus lutescens (assembly GCA_001685075.1). Lineage (NCBI taxonomy): Eukaryota > Metazoa > Chordata > Mammalia > Rodentia > Cricetidae > Bramus > Bramus lutescens. The sequence continues at coordinate 15,824 of LOEQ01007134.1, read as the reverse complement.
AATCCATTTCTATCGATCTGTGTATTGCAACATGGTTGTGGCCTACCAGTAAGTTTCTATCCAGCATCCAGCGTCTGTCTCCTGTGGTGTCTACATGGCTTCTCATTTATTCTGCCTACTCTCTCCTTCTCTATTTGCTTGGAATTCCCGCCTTGTGCTATTCTGTGCTGTAATAAGCCCAAAGCAGATTCTTTACTAACCAATGGTATTTATAGCATACATAGGGAAATCCCACATCAATCAATTTGATTACTTATCACTTTGTATACCTTATATAAACTATAAAGTGGCTCTAATTTTGTTTATTGTCTTATAGGAACCTCTTAAGTCTTCTACCATTTGATCTCTTCACTTTTTAAATAACTTTTCCACACATATTTTGATTACATAATCCCACTCTGCCTAAATTCTCTCCTTCCCTATAGCCTCTGTATCTTCCTCTCTCTCAGGATGTTCCCAAATAGCACCACTAGCCAACATCCAGGTTTTCAAATCCAAGAGTCTTTTGCAATTCTCATTTAAACCACTATATGCTGGGTCCACAATGTGGTAAACAGGGCTTTAAAAGAATAAATTCGTTTTGTTTAAAAGGATTTTCATTAGAGGATGGATGTGTATTATAAAAATGAGTAACTTAATCGCCTTAAATGCTCTGTAACCGATTTGGAAGAAATACCGTTTTACAAAGACTGGATATGACAACTGGCTTCACAAAGGATTACCAATATATACAGATGTTGAGTTCGATGCTACATTTCTGGTAATCTTTTTGTTACAGCTGAATCCATGTCAATGAAAAGGATACAGAACTTCTATCTTGGAAGATTTCTTTGGTTCTTGGGCATGTAATGGATATTTCTGTGCAACCATTCTTCTCCCAGGAGTCAGATAAACACGTCTAGCATCAATGACCTGAATGTTAGTGCCAGGGTTATATTAAGGAAATGGTATATTAAGCAGAGAACAACTGACCCATTAGTGAATATTTCATCTATTTATTATGACTTTCAGCTATTTCTGATTATTTAGAAACCTTATATCATTTATTTCCTTTGAGATTCTTTTTCTTCTCATAAATAATACACTTTTGAGGCAACATGGAGTGAAAATCAATTATTTCGCAGATGAATGTAAACTCCTCAATGTAAAGGGAAACATAGTGAATGAATATTAACCCTAAACCTAACTTTAATTTCTGTTTTATTGCTCTCTTACTCATAGGTATTAAGTAAACTCATTTGCATATAGAAATTTTGTGTTTGTACAAGACTCTTGATTTTTCTTTACAGGAGTTATTTTAGTACATCATGAGATTCTACCAAAATACTGAGGAGAATTGAGGTAAAAATGCTAATTATTTTCTTACTGAATATCAGCCCTCTTGTGTTGCTTCAGTCTAGTTGTCTCTTTATATCCTGCTTGCAAAGGCCCCCAAAAATGTGGATGGCTTTTTGATTTTTATTTTTTCTTCTTCTTAGTAGAATTTACTTATATGATTTTGTTTATTGTTTGTTTTTTTGTTCCTATTCATCTAGAATGATATATTATCTTACAGTTTTAGCATCAGGGATTGAAGTTATTGGGCTATAGTGTGACTATCTGGTAAGCATGTTCTTTCTCAAGCATCTGTCTTCAGTTAGTAGAGAACACAGAAAAGCTAGCTTCCTAGTCTTATTTGTGTCTATATTTTCTTCTCCTAGAGATCAAATCATTTATGAACTTGTTATCTATTAATACTGAGAATCATTATTTCTCATTATGGGGTAGATGATCTTTCTATATTTCTGTGTTTACTACTGGTACATGGATTGCATGTAGAACTGAGATTCTAAAATCTTCCATATATTGACTATATCTTTATGTGTTTGGCTACCAGATCAGTCCCTATTTCTCACTTTTAACAGTTTTCCATGTGTCTACTGTAATGTAGTCAAAATTATAAATAATATCATATTAAATTATGAGCTTTATTTTCATTAATTAATAAAGACAAATACTTATCTACACATAAAATTCAAGTATAAAGAACTAACTACATTTATATTATATTTTCATAAATGTACATAAAGTTATTTTTTCAGTATTTGTATTTCTTTGTGTTTTTGCCACATCTTTAAGTAAAATGAGAACATTAAATGTGGCATAAACAATATATAATATATATGCTTACACTATACATTAAATATATACTTTATATAAATATATAAATGTGCTCTAAATAATTGTTTATGTAAAAATTTAAAGACTGTGATTTAAAATATTAAAGAATATAGCTTTTTCTCTTTGTAAAATAAATGTTAAAATTTAATTGAGATATCTACTCTTTTATGTATTTGATATAAATGTTACTGTGTAACCAATTTGTACTCAACAAAGATGTGATCTTTGCAATGGTTATTATGAACACAAACCTGAGGCTATGAAATAAGCAGAGCCCTAACACACTGTGTCCAAGGAAACAGAAATTTCAGACACCAATATTGAGTTGCATAGCTCCTTAAAAAAAAAGTGGTTGATGGATATTGATTCATACAGAAATAAACACAAATAGCAAGTTTGGGATTATTTTCTTGTTTGTATTTGCTTCGTTTTAATTGGTGTTTCCTCTTTTGGTCTTTAAATATAGTGTTGTTCTATGTAGTTCTCTCTCCCTGTAACTCTTTCTGCATACCAAGCTAGCCCCAAAATCAAAGATCCACCTATTACACTTCAGGAAGTTTTGGGATTATTGACTTGTGACACTACATCTGACTATTTGGATTTTAATTAAAAACAGTGAAATGTGAATAAATTTGAAATTTTATACTCTGTTGTATCAGCTACATTTAGTATTTAAATTTAACTAGGACCTATCACAGCAAATAATAAAGATAAATAAAATTAACATGATTACAAACTACTTAGCAGTGTTCCTTATGGGTATTTTTTTTCTACTTGGCATTCATGTCTAACAACATTTTGACTTATTTTTTCTACTTGCTCTCATTTAAGATTTTCCTTAATATCTGTTAGTTAGAAAATATCAATAATACATGTCAAGTTATTTTTTGTATGATGTGTTAATTTGCCATGGCTTGCTGTTTCTAGTCTTTTTTACCTTTTAAAAATTAATCAAGAAAATGACTTTTATAATCTAGAACCATCTTCAAGTATAAATTAAAGAAGGAAAATGTATGTATTTACTTTCAGCGCTCTAATATTCTCACCTGTTAGTATATCATCAGTACTTGTGTTATCTATTTGAAAATTACAACATGGGTGAATCATCATCTTTTTGATAGAATTACAATAACCAATAGGTTCAGGAGTTTATCTTTTGTTACATATTCCAAGGACCTCCCTACGATATCTAGGTTGAGCAAGGTATCTATCCAAAGAAAATAGGTTTCCAAAAAGCCAGTTCATGCAGTAGGGATAAATTCTGGTGCCACTGAGAGTGGCCCCTCAGTCTGCCCAGTCAAACCACTATGCATTTTGTCAATTGTTATTCGTATTTTCATTCTCATAGATTTATCCATCTGTGGATATAGCATATTTTTATTTATTCTTTAAATTAATTAAATATTTTTTCTGACATTTCACCCACTAAATGTTCTGATGCTACTGAAAAGATTATTTAAATCAATTTATCTTAGAATCAGATAATATTACATATCGTCTAATACAATATTAAAGCTCACTAATTATGTATGGGGATCCAATGTAGTGCTAAGGAAATGTATAGAGAGGAGGAAAACTGGCTCTAAAGATTTTCCAAGGAGTCCACAACCAATAGAGGAGAGGGTACCTGGACTTGCATTGTCCTGTAGTCAGAGTGACGAATATCTTAAATATCACCATAGAACATTCATCCAGCAACTAATGGAAACAGAGGCAGAAACACCCACTGAAGCAATGGACTGAGCTCCCAAAGTCCATTTCAAGAGTGGGAGAAATGAGAATATGAGCAAAGTTGTCAAGACCATGATGGGTACACCTACTGAAAGAGGCTCCCTAAACTAATGGGAGCTCACGAACTCCCGCAGGACTGGGAAGGAACAATCAGAGAGCCAAACTAGTCCCTCTGAATGTGGATGGCAGTGGTTTGACTGGGGCAGACGGAGGGGCCACTCTCAGTGGCACCAGAATTTATCCCTACTGCATGTACTGGATTTTTGGAAACCTATTCTCTTTGGATGGATACCTTGCTCAGCCTAGATATAGTAGGGAGGTCCTTGGACCTTCCACAAAGCAATGTGCCTTACCTTCTCTGAGGAGTGGATGGGTGTGGGGTGGAAGATATATGGAGGGAATAGGAGGACTAGGAGGGCAGGAGGGAGTGGGAACTTAGATTGGTATGTTAATGGGAAAAGATAGTTTTTTTAAAAAATATTTGTTTAAAAAAAGATAAAAAAAAAAGAGGGGCGAAGTACTGAGTGTCTATTGTTAACATGGGCTCGGCCATGTCAAAGGTTCGCAGTGCCACAGACCCATGGAAATGATAAAACATTCCCCAAATGTGTGAATCTCCAAAGGATGGCAAATATTTCATTTGTTCATGAGTGAACGCTGTTGGTGTGTGCTAAGCAGCTGCTTCAACTTTCTCCTCCAGGATGGCGGAATAACAATAGAATCCACTACTGAGACTAGCAATTCCCTCTTCTTCCTTCTTCCTCTTCCTTCTTCAGCTGCACAGAATAATGGAGCTAAGATTCTAGGTTATGGGTTAGCTAGTACTGCCCCATCAGAAAAATCACAGCTCATGTGGTTCCTACATTTCTGTGTATTTGCCTGTGTGCATGCCCTTTATCCCTACTTTGCTGTCCTGCTCAGGTTTCTAGGACCAGGTTAACATAGTAGATATTTTCAATCCTCTTTAAAAGAAAATGATGAAAAATCAAGCTTTATAGAGGTTGCATTTATAGTTTGATCATGCTATAACTAACATTCTAATAAGAATCACATTATGTGTGTAATATGAGCAAAATATTAAATGTGTATGATTGTTTATTGCTTATAACTACTTTGGAATATTTCTGAATACTAGGCATCTACAATTTTTATTTTTAGTACAAAGTAGGGTTACTGATAATATATGTCACATTTCATCTTCTATATAATTAATAGCTGAAGAGAATGGTAGAATTTACTTCATTATATTTGTTATGTCTGGCTGACATTTTATTTCTTAAATTTTAGTTAATTATATTAGCTTCTAAGTTATTTTAGTAAACAAATTAGATTGAGTTCATAAAGAAAATATACTTTAATCTGTAGCAGATTCATGGGAAAGCAAGTTTTCCAGTAGCAAGTCTAACTTTGTTTTAAATTTGTTTCAATGAATAGAATAAAATGCCTGAGGATAACAATTTGAATGGAAGGCATAGATATTTTTGCTTATGGTTTTACTTGTCTGTAGCCCATGTATTCTTGTTGCCTTTGCTCCTGTGATGAAACAAAACATTCTCCTGGTGAGAATTTGTTGTTGGTAACAAAACATAAATGAAGAAATTTCTGTGGTCCAAATAACCTTTGAATGAATACTGTAAACGCTAACATTTTCTAATAGGATCTGTCTCCTTGGGATCTAATGGTGATTGCTAACGTCACCATCCTAGACAGCTCACTATACAGACATTGGGGAAACATTTAGGATTCAACTCAAAATAACTTTTCCCTAATGGTACTGATAAAGATGCACAAGTTTATTGTTATCTTTCTTTAATTTACGTATGGCAGTTAACAATGAAAGGAAAACATTTTATATGAGAAATTCACATGAATCTCCAAAATCTAATTATATTTGTTCCTTGATTAAATCCTCCATGGCATTTCACAAATGAGGATAGTTATATTTGACAATTAGTGGGTGATTTGATATTATCAAAATTAACATTATTATCTCAGTACAAGAAAATAGTCTTATGAAATATAATTCCATGTTACTCTTGGGGCTGTAGATATCATAAAGGAGTCTGAATCTTATGATAATAGCAAAGTGTTTTCAATTCTTATCCTAAAACTTAAAAAGACAATACCAAGTAATCTTTATCACTAGTAGATTCTGTCTGGGACAGACACAGAGAAAATATCTCTTTGAATGGGTTAGTAAGGTTATGAAATTATTTGTTTACAAAAAATCCACTAGATTTTAATGCTTGGAGAGAAGACATGCCTTATTGAGTTAAATTCTTTTGAATTTCATGAAGGAAAACTCATTAAACTGGCTGGATAAGCAGAAGAGTTCTGAACATGTCTAGCTATGAGTGACTTCCTAAATAACACTTTCAGTGTTCTGTGATACACATGTGGGAAAAGTTTAGCCTGTGCTCTATATTATTTTTGTTTTCTTTAAAAATCAATGGAAAGCGTCTTGATTTTTGCTTTGTCCTTTTTTTCCCTATCCACCATAGGAAATTAAACTGTCAAATATGAGAAAGCTATTAAAGCAAGGCTCATTCCAATTGTCTCATCATTGCTGTATTTTCTTCAGTGTGGAAGACCATAGTGAGATTTTTGTCTTCTCAGAATGCCCTCTGATTCTTCTTTCACGCAAAGGTTAATAACAATAACAGCAACAATAACAAATCTTTCCCTCCAGATTCATCTTTCATAAAAACTATGAACACATTTTGTGCCACAGTCTGATTTCTTTGTACAATGTAGTCGAGCTTTGTTCTATATATAATTTTCATGCTAGACACAGCTGGTCCTTCAGAAACAACGATTATTCATCAATGGACTTTGACAGTTCTCACAGAGGCTGGAGAGGAGTAAAGACACAGATGTATTAAAGGGAATATCAAAACAGGTGGTAAGTGGTAAAATGCAGATGCACTCATGAGTAAAGGTCCAGGAGGAACAAACACAACTTGTTAAGTTGTTTATGGTACCTAAGGCTCTCTAGTCAATGAGTATATAGAACAGTCCCTTTTAAGTTGTTAGAAGATTTTTTTTTAACCACTGAATTTAAAATAGCTTCCAATGTAGGCTGATGTTTTCTGAATCAATTAAAATTGATACATTTTCAATGAAAACCAGCCATGATCTGTGGGAGAGGAGAAGTTGAGGGGACTGTGAGACATGGTGGAAGGGTAAAATATGGTTGGGGTATAATTTTTGTAACAAGAACAAAAGTTACAAAAAGTCCTTGGAGCTCTGAATATATTTTAAATAAATTCACATCCAATATGTTAATGATTAATTATTTATATTTCAGAATAATTTTGGATTTTTTATAGTTTTTTATTAAAAATTTCCACCTCCTCCCATTTCCCTCCCATACCCCCCAATTCCCATCCCCCTCACTCTCCAATCCAGAGATCAATCCAGGTTCCCTGCCCTGTGGGCCG
>LOEQ01007133.1:58771-76934 GCA_001685075.1 Bramus lutescens | reverse complement strand
TCCTTCCTTCCTTCCTTCCTTCCTTCCTTCCTTCCTTCCTTTTTTTCTTTCTTCTTTTTTCCCGAGACAGGGTTTCACTGTGTAACCCTGGCTCTTCTGGAACTCACTTTGTAGATCAGGGTGACCTTGAGCTCATAGAGATCCACCTTCTTCTGCCTCTTTTTTGTTGTATTTTTTGTTGTTGTTTGTTTAGACGGGGTTTCCCTGTGTAGCCTTGGCTGTCCCGGACCTCTATAGATGAGGCTGTCCTCAAATTCACAGAGATTCACCTGCCTCTGCCTCCTGAGTGCTGGGTTTAAAGACATGCACCACCACTTCCTGACTCAGACTCTGCCTCTGGAGTGTTGTGTTTAACTGGAGAGTTGACTCTGGTTAAGAGCACATGTTGTTGTTTCAAAGGACCCAGGTTTGATTCCCATCACCCACATGGAGGTTTACCACTTTCTCAGGCATCAGGCATGCATGTGGTGCACATACATACATATAGACGAAACACTCAGACACAAAATAATAACAATAATAATAAGTCATGTGCCACTACATCTGGCTTTTAAGTTTCTAATCTCAGCATTTTAATTTAGATTTAGTAGAACTATTTAATATATTTTCAAAGAAACTTATAAGCATCTATTATTGACTATTTCCTAAATTTCAGGTGCCATTGTGTTTAATGATTTATGTTTCTCTTGTAGCTGTGCACATAGATGCAACTGTCTTGTGCCAAGACTGTGATATCTATGAAGAAAAGTATATTGCCCATTATAAATCATCTTTCAATAATATGCTAGACATGGTAGGTGAGTTAAAGAAAGTATTTACAGCCAAACATGTGATCTAATGTACATATAAATATGTAATTGCATGCATTTAAAAATTATTCTTGACTTGCCTTAATGTTATGTTACACCATATTCCATAATACAAAACATTATGTAGCCATTAAATCCCAAATGGACTGAGTAATATAGCTTAGTGGTAGAGTCTTTGCCTGGAACGCTCAAGTCTGTGAGTTTAGTTTTCAGCTTGGTAAACCCAAAATAGAATAGATGTGGTAACAACATAAAGAATCAACAATGGGAGGGCATAGAAAGCAAACAAACAAAAAGAACATAAAGTAACCCCTTAAATGATACTGAAGTTATCACTGGTTGAGATGTGAAGTTTTTATTGGTTGGGTTTCTTTAGAGTTAAAGGTATCATTTTTAGTGCATTATGAAAAATCACCAAGGAAGATTGCAATAACTTGACCTTTATCCTTGGATGGGTATTTGGGAATAGAAATAGAATTCTAGTGATCTTTTTAAAGACTCTAAAATTTTTGCATTTTATTTTGACTAGTCAAGCACTAGATAACATGATAGTCTTTCTGTTCTTATTTAAGCTTGCTGGGCTTCTTTTGTATTCTTTTGTATAAAGGACAGAATCTGGCTATGTTGGCAACCTACGCAAGAGTTTATTTTTATAGCCTCTGGGAGATGGTGAATTCTGTAGCAATTGTAATGAATAGGGAGCAATAAATAGGTACAGTAATTACTGAAGCTGGAAGAAACTTGAGAGACAAGCGAATGTGACTGTAGGGAGCCCTAGGTATATCCTTCATGTGCATCAAATGGCATGTGTACGGCATATTCAGAGTCGGGCTCTGATGGAAGGGCTGGAGAATTTTGACTGGACCCAAGATAGGTGGCTTGGTTGTGCCACCAGTTTTTGCAAATGTGAAATTAGTGGTTTTAAAAGCTGTAAACTTTGGACTGGAGAAATGGATCAGTGGTTAAGTGCCATGTCTGCTCTTTAAGAGGACCTGGGTTCAGTTCCTAGCACCCATACGGCAGCTCACAAACTATCTGTAACTCCAGTTCCAGGGGATTGGACACCCTCTCCGGCCTTCATGGAACATACACAGTACAGAGACATATATGTAGGCAAAACACTCAGATACATAACATAATTTTTTAAAGTAATGAATAAATGTTTTTAAGTCATGCCACCCGATTTTCATAGTCTTGTTTTCATCCCATACTGTAGAAGTTGGACTCCCCACATCTGAAGAAAGTGCTTTGTAGAATGGATGATGCTTTAGAATAGCTCTGCCAATGCGCAGATATAGAAACAGCTACTGTTGGTGTTCCTTGTAAACAGCTGTCTGAAGAAAAGCAGGTGAGAGCTAGCTTTCCATAATCTGTCAATGAAGACTACTAGGTTTTATTTACAAGGAAAACCATCTGATGGGTTTGGAGCATAGTACACTGAAAATGGAAGATGTTAATCTTTAACTTCACAAGTATTCACGAAAAGCTGTGCTAGTTACTCAGGTTCAGGACTTTCTTCCCAAATGCTACTAGTTAGGCCAAGCAAGACTCTGAAAATAGGAAGGGTCAGTGGGTGCTCATGGTAACAAACGCCACTTGAGGTCATTTTTTAATTGCCTGTTGTGGTCACACCTGTAATGCCAACACTCAGGAGGTTGGGATGGGAGGCTAGCCTGAGGTACATGTGAGTTATATATTGAGGCCATCTCAGAACAGAAAGATGGATAGATGGGAGAAAACAATGACAAGAAACTTACAAGGGTGGTGAGATGCCTCAGGCATTTGCCACTAAGCCCGACAACTTGAGTTTGATCCCCAGGGCTCCCAAGGTGGAAGGAAAGACCCAGTTCTCACAGGTGATCCTCTGACCTCCATAGGCACAATGCGGCACAATAAATGAATGTAATAAAGCAAACACAGCAGGTAGTACTCTCTCCTGCTTTTCTTCAGATAGCTGCTGGCACAGGAGCTGCATCAGTACTGGAACACCTAGAGTAACTGTTTCTATTGACCCTTATCTGCGCATGGGAAAAGCTATTCTACATAGTACTTCTTCAGTTGTGCGGAGTCCAACTTGTAATTGCTAGAACCTAGATCCTCATGCATGCTAGATAAGCAGTCTATCACTGAGCAGTGCTCCAAAATTGCAGGGTTTTTTTTAAATCCATCACACCCGAAAACGGCAGGGTTCTCTAACCCATCACTGTGGTCAATATATTTAATATTTCTGGGCAGTTGAGATGGGTCAGTGGGTAAGGGTGTTTGCCATGTAAGCCTGATGCCCTGAGTATGCTAACTGGATCTCACATGAAAGTGGAAGGAGAGAATGACTCCAGAGTTGTTCCCTGACAGCCACATGTGGCAGGCACCACAGTGTGTACAGTTAAACACAATTGTAAGATGTTTTTAAAGAAGACCCTTAACATTCCCAATACCACAGAGATCCTGCCTATTGTTATTTTAAAATAATTAACACCCCCAGCCTCACTGTGACCTGTATCTGTGGTTTGTTTCTTTCTGTTGCTATGTAGTTTTCCTGGTGTTTTCGTACACGAGTTGTAGCCATTCACCTTTGAAAGCTATTTAGGCTTATTATAGTTAGACCTAAGCTGTTGTAAGTATTCATATACAAGTGTTTATATGAATGTTAAGTTTTCATTTCTTTGGGATACTTGCCCAAGAGTACAATTGCTGTGTCATGTGATAGTTAATGTTTATGTTTTTTTAAGATTTATTTATTTACCTATTTATTTATTTATTATGTACACACTATTCTGCCTGCATTCCAGAAGAGGGCACCGGATCTCATAACAGATGGTTGTGAGCCACTATGTGGTTGCTGGGAATTGAACTCAAGTCCCCTAGGAAGAGCAGCCAGTGCTCTTAACCTCTGAGCCATCTCTCCAGCCCAATGTTTAGTTTTATTAGAACTGCCAAATTGTTTTCTAGAGTAAATGTATCATTTTATAATCTCACCAGCAATATCTGAGAGATTCAGTTTCTCTGCATTCTTGCCAGCATTTGGTGTCATCACTATTTTATTTTGGTCATTTTGATAGGTCAGTGGTGTCTTTCAATTGTATTTCCCTGGTGTTGATGGTGTTGAACATCCTTCTGTGCGTTCATTAGCAATCTGTCTATATGTATGTGTCTTTGTTTCTGCCTGTGTCTGTGTGTCTGTGTATATACATGTACATTCATGTGTGCAGGTGAATGCACCGCAGAATTAGCTTTTTTTTTTGAGACAGGGTGTGGTACTGAACATAGAGCTCACCATTTAGGCTAGGTTGGCTGGCTAACCAGCTGTGGTATCCACCTGTCTCTGCACCTCAATGCAGGAGTTTGTGACTATGCCCAGCTTTTACAGAGGTGCTAGGGATTTGAATCTGGGGCCTCCAGTTTATAGAGCAAGTGTTCTTTTACCCACTAAGCCATCTCCCCAATTCTTCTTGTTCATTTGAAAGTTTGATTTTGTTCGTCTTGGGTTTGGAGCTAACAAGTTTGAAAGTTTGATTTTGTTCATCTTGGGTTTGGAGCTAACAAGTTTGAAAGTTTGATTTTGTTCGTCTTGGGTTTGGAGCTAACAAATTCTTGTCAAGTACATGGTACACAAGCATTTTCTCCCAGTCTATAGTTTTTGTTTTGTTTTGTTTTGTTTTGTTTTTGCAGTCTTTTAAGAGGACAAGATTTTAATTATGATTGGGTCCATTTTACCCTTGTTTTCCCTTTTAAAGATTTATTTATTTTCTGTGTATGCATGTTTAGCTTGCAAGTATGTCTATATCATGTGCATTCTGGAAGTTCTGAAGTTATGGACAGTTGTCAGCTGCCACGTGGGTGCTGTGAATTGAACCTGGGTCCTCTATAAGAACAAATGCTCTTAACTGCTGAGCTAGCTCTCCAGCCCACCCAGTTTCTTTTTATAGATCATGCTTCTAGTGTCATTTCTAAGAACTGCTTGCATAGCCTAGAACCCGAAGGTTTTCTCCTACTTTTTTAAATGACAATTTCAGTTTTACACTTTCTGCTTTTGTAAACTGAGTCTTAGGTTTACCTGCCTGGTTTTTACATATAGGTGCTCAGTTGTTGCAGAGACTCTTCCTCTGTGGGATTGAATTTGGACCTTTGTCCACTACAAGTTTTGAATTCTTTATAGGAGTCCATTTCTAGATTCTTCCCTATCTATACTTCACCAGTAGATTTCTTGTGCCTTGCAGAGTGATAATGGGCTCTCATGTTTTTCTTGGCTAGCTGTAATGCTTCTGCAAATGATTTTCTTGGGGCTGGAGAGATGGTGTTGGTATTAATTTTGAAGAGGAGTGGAGTCGGGTTCCCATCATGCATCAGGCAGCTCACACCTGTGATTCTAGTTCTAAGAGATCTGATGCCTCTGGCTTCCCATGGCACCCTGTACTCATGTGTGCACACTTCCTCCATGAATACAAAGAACTGAAACTAAATCTTTAAGAGATTTTCTGTGACGACCCTTTGGTTAAGATATAGTTTAACCATCAAAGTATAGGACAAATACTTGCTTCCTCCCTTTAATATTTACTTGTTTAGAGAATAATCCGTTGATTCCTTCCATCCACCAAAAGTGACCAATAATGCGTTTGTAAGTATTATGAACTAATATATTTTAAACATATTTGATATATTTTAATTCATGGTAGCTATTGTTCCTTTTATTGACACTGAAATTGGCTCATATTGCCAAGCATTTATTCTGATTGGCTTCTGAGTCCATTTGGCACAACTCCTGTGACCTTTGACTGCTTCTTCGTTTGTAGGCCCAAGATCTCCCAGGCTCTTCTTAGACATTTCCTGCCCCAGACTTGGAAGCATGCATTTCTCTGAGGAACATGATTCCTTTTCATGAGAAGTGATAGAAGCTACAATTTGGATGTTAGCTACCCAGCTGTCCTTTAACACTCAGTATTTTTATAAGCATATGAATGTAATTGTTGGCATTTATATAAACAATTATTTATATTTATGTCACAATTTATATAAATTGTAATACATATATGAAAGAGAAAATCATGAGTGTATACTTGTGTTTTCCATTCACATGTTAAAAATAAGGTTTTGGCTAGAAATTATATTTGTGTTCTTAGCTACTTATATGTCTGTGCACAACATGCATGCCTGTTGCCCACAGAGGCCAGAAAACTGTTGTATACTCTGGAATGGGAACTACAGACAGTTGTAAATGGTCACGTGGGTGCTAGGAATCAAACCTGGATCCTCTGGAAGAGCATCCAGTGCTCTTAACTGATAAACCATTTATCTCTTCAGCCCCTATGTTTGTATATTTTATGCAGAAAACCTTGCTCTTGATACCTAATGAGTAACGTAACTTCTTATTCTACAGGTAAATATTTTAGGTCTGATCCTTGGTTTTCATAACAAAAAATACCTAGCTGATAAGTCTTGTGGGATAAAAGACCATCTCATTTAGAAGCATTTATAAAAAGTAGCTCCATGCCTTGTTTTAATGGTAGATTATATTTATTTATAGATACAGCCCACGCTTGATGGAAAAAATTCTTCAGATGGCTGAAGGTATTGATATTGGGGAGATGCCGTCATACGATCTGATGCTGCCCAAACCTTCCAAAGGTCAAAAGCGCTACCTTTCAGTCTATGATGGTAAGTGTAAGTTGTTTCTGGGAGGTGGGATTTGAAAAAGTGTGGCTTCTTAAAATGATATGAGTGTAGCATGTGACTTCTTAAAATGATATGAGTCTAGCATATGGCTTCAAATAACACTGGTGGCACTGGATGCTATGCAAAGATAAAGGATTTAAAAAAATTTTTGCTTTTGAGACAGGGTCTCTCTGTGTAGCCCTGGTTGTTCTGGAACCTATTTGGTAGACTAGGATGGCCTCAAGTTCACAGATATCCTCCTGCCTCTGCCTCCCAAGGGCTGGGATTAAAAGTGTGTGCCTCCATGTCTGACCCAGATAAGTGACTTCTAACTTACATACAATTTTCGAGTATGCTAAAAAGAACTGAAAGTGCAGAAGTCCCACTGTAATACTATCCTTGAAGTCTATGCCACGGAACCTTCCTCTAAATAGAAGAGATCATCTGAGCAATTAGATGTTCTTGGACAGGTCTGGAAGGACCAGCTTTCTACTGAGGAGTGCTGTCGGGAAAAAGCACTAGTTTCTGGTATAGCCTTAGTAGTAGGTCTCTGTGACTTCAAATGTGGTGTCTCCCACTAATCATTAGCTCCAGTTATTGCTTCTAAAAATAAAGGTAAATAAAGCCTTTTGTACAGGACAAGTCAGAGCTAAGGTTTTGGTTGAAAACTTTTTGATACTATAGTTACAACCAGGTAAAGCACTATCATAGCCACTCACCTCTGAAACAAAAGAGAAACATTTAGTAAATGCATCTGGTCATTCATCATTTCTGTTTCATTAGAGTCATCTGTAGTTCTGGTACCCTTTGCACACAGGTGATAAGAGATTGTCCTATCAATCCTTCCAGTATAGGGGAAGAGTTCCTTTCACTTGTGCTTTAGCTCACTTGTAATCTCATCTGTTAGTCATGCACTGCAGCAGCCTGCATACTTGATTTGATGAGCTGTTTCCTATTCAGAGTCTTTCCTAATGCATGGAGGGTAAGGGAGCGTCGCCCCTTATGGTAGAGTCTTTATGGTGACATGAATCCCTTTACCCAAGTGACTGGGACAGACCTTGTACCAACAGTGCAGCTTTCAGATAATACAGTTGGTGCTATTTTCCTGCTTAATTCTTTTGAAATATTCCCATTTTAATGAATTGTAAATTTCACTCATTCTATAGGTCAAAATCCTCCTAAAAAGCAAGCTGGTTCCAAATTCCATGTGAGACCTCGTTTTGAGCCTGTACATTTTGTAGCTAGTAGTTCAAAAGCTGAAAGACAGGAAGATCCTTATGGCCCTCAAACAAAAGAGGTAAATGGACGAACACATTTTGTCAGCATGCCAAGAAACTTCTACCAAGATTATACTCAAGACTCTTTCAATATACAAGATGGAGATTCTCAGTATTGTAATTCATCAGGATTTATTTTCACAAAAGAGCAGCCTGTAACAACCAACATGTATTTTGACAGGAGGAACCCTGCCCCAAGCAGCACATCTCAGCTGGCAAACTGTCAGCCACCTCTAGAGCCTTCTCCTTCACAGATGTATCCTGAGTCAGTGGTTGCTGAAAAACAGTATTTTATTGAAAAGTTAACAGCAACTATCTGGAAGAACCTTTCTAATCCAGAGATGACTTCTGGATCTGATAAAATTAATTATACCTACATGCTAACTCGATGCATTCAGGCGTGTAAGACAAATCCTGAGTATATATATGCTCCTTTAAAAGAAATTCCTCCTGCTGACATCCCCAAAAATAAAAAACTTCTCACAGACGGTTATGCTTGTGAAGTTAGATGCCAAAATATCTATCTAACTACAGGTTATGCAGGCAGCAAGAATGGGTCCAGGGATCGAGCTACTGAGCTAGCTGTAAAACTCTTACAGAAGCGGATTGAGGTTAGAGTTGTCCGGCGGAAATTCAAGCACATCATTGGAGAGGACCTTGTAGTATGTCAGATTGGCATGCTTTCATATGAATTTCCCCCGGCTCTAAAACCACCAGAAGACCTGGTAGTACTGGGAAAGAATGCTTCAGGGCAGCCTATTTTTAATAGTTCTGCCAAACATTGGACCAATTTTGTCATTACAGAAAATGCAAACGATGCAATTGGCATCCTTAACAATTCTGCCTCATTCAATAAAATGTCAATTGAGTACAAATATGAAATGATGCCAAATCGCACATGGCGGTGTCAAGTATTCCTACAGGATCACTGCTTAGCTGAAGGTTTTGGAACCAAGAAAACAAGCAAACATGCAGCTGCTGATGAAGCTTTGAAGGTTCTTCAAAAAACACAACCTACTTACCCATCTGTCAAAAGTTCCCAGTGCCACTCAGGCTCTTCACCCAGAGGATTGGGAAAGAAGAAAGATATAAAAGATGTTGTAGTTTATGAGAATTCTTCCAATCCTGTGTGCACCCTGAACGATACAGCTCAGTTTAACCGAATGACAGTTGAATACGTCTATGAAAGGATGACAGGCCTCCGCTGGAAATGCAAGGTGATTCTGGAAAGTGAAGTCATTGCAGAAGCAGTTGGGGTGAAGAAAAGTGTCAAATATGAAGCTGCTGGAGAAGCTGTGAAAACCCTCAAAAAGACCCAGCCAACTGTCATTAACAACCTGAAGAAAGGGACTGTTGAAGATGTGATTTCAAGAAATGAAATTCAGGGCCGCTCAGCAGAAGAAGCTTACAAACAGCAAATCAAAGAAGATAACATCGGAAATCAACTGCTGCGAAAAATGGGTTGGACGGGTGGTGGCTTAGGTAAATCTGGTGATGGCATAAGGGAGCCTATCTCAGTCAAAGAGCAGCACAAGCGAGAAGGACTTGGACTAGATATAGAGAGGGTCAATAAAATTGCTAAGAGAGATATAGAACAGATCATCAGAAACTATGCCCGCTCTGAGAGCCACTCAGATTTGACCTTCTCCACAGAGCTGACTAATGATGAACGGAAGCAAATACATCAGATTGCTCAGAAGTATGGCCTGAAGAGTAAGTCTCATGGGGTGGGCCATGATAGGTACCTGGTGGTAGGTAGAAAACGGCGGAAGGAAGACCTCCTAGATCAACTCAAACAGGAAGGCCAAGTGGGACATTATGAGCTTGTCATGCCCCAAGCAAATTAAGTTTTTACTAAGTTATCTTGTAAATGCCATGTGAGGCAGATCAAATAAAAAAACTACATAATCTGGTTGAAGAATATTCATTCTTAAGATGTTTCACCTTGTTCATTTCATGTAGTGCTTTATTAGATTTGGAACTTGGAGAATTCTGTCCATTTGTATTAGCTTACCCCAGCAGATATTGTGCAGTTACTCTTTGTGTCTTTCACATTGCCCCGTCCCTCAGATTTTAGTAGTTTGTATGAGCAAAAACACCCATCTAAGTGTAATTTCACCCTGAGGAAAATAATTCACATTATAAAGGGCATAGCACAGCAATCTGTAACAATATGTAAAGATTTACTTAAAATGTCAGGTCATTTTGTACTAGCAATTTTCATCTTTGTGTGAAGCCAATTATAGAACATTTAACAATAAATCATGCTGTACATGTAAATGTCCTTATCAACTAAATGATGTAAAACTTTCTTAAAAGTAATTTTAGTGTTTGTTTATTTATAACTTCTACCCTGTGATTTCCAGGATATTGGAAGTGATTTACTGTATCTTGTGATCTATGACTTTTAACAAATTCTAGTCTTCATGCTGAGAGAGCACTACTTGAGAGAGATGTCAAAAAGTTTCCAAAAAGCCTTGATTCAATCAGAAGAAAGGAAGCTTGAATTGTTTGTTCTTGGTGCCTTGTAGAGAGACTCAGAGCAACTCTCCATTGTAGCTTTCACACGGTCCAAGGCAACCACAGCTGTGGTAGAGCCTGGTAAAAGACTGAAGATACATTGGTGCTTTGATGAAAAGGTCAGTTGGCTGGTCCCTCTCTCAAATAGCTTATTACACCCCAAAGCCAACTTTGTAACATACTTAAAACTGCTATTTTTGCTTATTTCTGGAATGTAAAAATGTATAAAAATAAAAGAGTTAGTGTATGCTTCCTGAATAAAAAGGAGCCAAAGTTGATCAAAATGGTGGTGTGCTTCTTTCTGGAGAGCAACCTAGTAGCAACACTTTGGGTCTTTGGACAAAAGAAGTGATGGTTGCACAGAATAGTTCAGTCACAGCACACATGGATAAATGTAATGATTTAGCAAACAGGGAGAAGAATCTGTCACTCAAGATTTTTTTTTTGCTTTGTGTTTTTTTTCCTTGTATGCCAGCATTCTGACTTATCAAATCTTTGCCTGTTTACTTTTATGTGGTTTTATTGTATCTTAATGAATCAAGTAAAACCTAGCAATAAAAGAAATGAATATTACAATATTAATAGTTAACTCCAGAGAAATGATGGTAAGGACTCCTAGGTTGTTTGTAGTGTCCTTTCAAAAAAGATTTATTTTTCTATAATGTGTGTGGGAGGGAGTTATATACATGTGAATGCATATGCACCTGGAGGACAGAGGTGTCAGATGGGGCTGACAATATAGGCACTTGTCAACCTCCTGCCATGGGTGCTGGGAACTGAACTCTGGTCCTCTGGAAGAACAGTATGCTCTTAACTGCTCAGCCAGCTTCTTCAACCCCCATATGCAGGGTTCATGTTTGGTTTGTAACTGGTCCACACCACAATACATAGTAAATTCCTTTTTGCTTCCCTACTCCTTTTTCTACTTTATACTAAGAAGATAGTGTAAGATGTATATTTAAAAATATAGATTAACTTTTATACGTGGACCTCCTCAACGCACCTGCATTGACTAGCACAGTACAGCATCAGCTTTGCACTCTTTTCCATAGTGTATATACTTTATTCGTTTGGTAGAAGAGATGTACATTTTATTTTGGTGTGTAATACTTTAGCAGAAATAGAACTAGGGTAGAACTTTCATAGATTTTGTGATTATAACTTTTTTTACCTGCAAAATTCACTCCCATCTTGGAAAGTTGTGGTTCAGGTAGTTAGGACACTGTGTCTTTGGTTTTCTGGGTGACAAGAGATGGTTTTTAGAGATTATGAGATGTGAAAACTTGGTTTGCTTGTCTCTTTATATGTTTTACTCCCAAGATGATTTTTGTTTTGGAGGAAAGTGGTATGAAATCAGAAGTCAGATTTGTTTATAAAAGCCTAATGGAACAGATTAGTTACACTTGAGGCTCTGTGATAATTGGGTTAAGTATATAGGAATTCGGTTCCTGATTTTGGTGGACTAGATAACTTGGTAGATAGAGCAGCTTTAGTATTGATGTGGAAAAATCAGGTTGACAGGAATAAGCTGCTGACAACCTTGCTGTTCCAGTTTCCAGTTTTCCTTTTATTTGGTCCTTGCATTTTCCTTTTCTTAGAAATAGAAGTCACTTTTAGCTCAGGAACTTTGCTATAAAACTTGACAGAATGAGTGCTTCCAAGTTTTATTTGTATTAAATGTAAGCTGAAAATTGTATATGCATATGTGCTTGTGCTGACAGAGCCACTCTTTGACACCTACTCCCCCCCCCCTTGATTGCAAAAGCGAGAGTGGAAATATTCCATTAGGGTGCATTTTTTTTAGTAGTATTCAGTGTTTACTCTAATTACAGCTTTGGTTCTTCAGCATACCCCCTTCCTCACATAAGCAGGTACAGAATTGAAAGTTTGAGTCTCAATAGGCACCTTGAAAATATGTTTTAACTTTCTTGTAATTACATGTGGACAAGGCAGGCTTTGTTAAAAATTGTAAAGAAGAAAAAAGGGTAATTTGTATAAAATGTTCCAATGAGTGTCTAGGTAGCTTTGGCTATGTCTATGTCAGCTTCATTGTTAAGGTTGTAAAAGGATTATCCCACGAGAAATTGATGATGGTGTTTCTCAGGAGATGTACAAAATAAAATTTACTAAATCAGCCTGTTCCCAGTCTCATCCTAAATTTTTCAAATAGCAATATTGTCCATATTTAAGGTGCCCAGCCAAAACAGGGTGAAAAAAGTTAATTCAAACACCAAATAAAAAAATTGATGGGGTTGTACTTTGAAACAGAAATGGACTTGAAAGGGAAATACTAAGTGTATTTGAGGACGTTAGTCCTAACTGGAACAATGCAATTCACGTGGCAGATTGAACTCCCCCACAGTGAGGTCTAAGTACCCTTCAAGGATGACTGGGGTGCATGCATCTTTTCCTTCCAACTATTAATGATACACAGCATGTTACTGTCATATTCTCTTTAAAATGAGATTAGTTGCTCCTCAAAGAAGAGCTCACTTGCATTTCAATGGATGTCAGAGAATACCTACCCTCACAAACTTACACAGAATTTAAGCATTTTATGCATGTGTTGTATGCCTGCCTGGGTGTACCTTTGTGTACCATCTTGAGTGCAGTACTCATGGAGGCCTGAAGAGGGCATCAGAAGGAGTTACAACAGTTTTGAGCAACCCAGTGTGGGTCCTGGGAACTGAAACAGGGTCCTCTGGAAAAAGAGCAAGCATTCTTAACTGAGCTGTCTCTCCATCTGTCCCCTACCTCCCTATTATTTTTCTCTGAGGTGGAGTCTCATTATGTAACTGCCTCGCCTGAAACTTGCTCTGTACACCAAATTGCCTTCAAAGTCAAGAGATCCATCTGTCTCTGCCTCCCAGATGCTGGAATTAGGCCTATATAAACATGTGCCACTAAGCTAGAGGATTTTTAAGAGGTGGATTGTCAAGATAAACAAGTTAGAGCTTAGTCACTGAGCATACTAGTAAGAAAACCTATCATTTCATTTCATTCTTTGTTTATTGCCAAAATATACACTGAATTTATGTTAAAATGTTTGAAAAGCATTAACTCTGTGACTGAAAAGTTAAAAAAAGCTTTGCTAACAGTACTGGCTGTTTATTTCCAGAATGCATTTTGCTTTTGTTGTACTTGTTTTTAAAAGGGAAGATAAGTAGATAGGAAATCCCTAAAAAAAAAGTTAATAAAAGTGTGAACTAAATTTTAAGGTTATTTTTTATTTACAACTTTTGAAAATGTACAGTTTTTACATGGGTTACTTGTGCAAAGTTAGAAGTGCTATAAATGCATAAAAGATTAACAATTAAAATATATTAGACAAAACATTTACAAGCCTTGCCCCATACTGTATATTTAAAAGTGTAAATATCCAAAGGAAAACTGCAGATGTGGGCAAATAAGGTTCTCAAAACACTGAAAGCATGCAGCAATAACTCAGGATTTAAATGAGAAAAGTTTGCAAGAGATAGGCTCACTTCCTTGAGTCATAAAAAGAAAAGTTTATTTAGGGCAATACTGTTCCTTTAAAAAGATTTGAGGACTTTCTGGTTCCTAACTTAAAAAACAATAGTTTCTAGTCCTGTTCTCACACCTCTTTAAAAAGTACAAAGCTCCAAAGGCCAGGATTCTGAAACATAATGCGTTTGCACAATGATTATCTTACAAAAAGTGGACTATGTCAGTTATTAAAGTTGCTTCCATTTGTTAGCTAGGTCCTTTAGTCCTTGCTACTAATAAGTGCCATCTTGTAATTCATATTGCTTTACAAATGAATATAGAATTTTTCAGTTTTCCTTCCCCTTTAAGATGTTTACATGGATGCATTACTGTTTTCTTTAGGGCATATCCTAAATACATTCTTTGCCAAATTGAACACAAGGGAAAAACTGGCCAGGATGAAACACAGCAGCAGTCATTTAGTTACAAATAACATCCTGGTCATGGATATACATAACAGTTTCTCTTAAAAGCTTAGTATAAAAAGTACAGTAACCTGATAACTGCTTGGAGGCTGGAGGTTGGAAATGAGATACAACAAAGGGACATATGCAGTAGTAATGTTTGCAAGTAACCCAGGCACAGTACATTGGACTTCAAATGAAATCTCTGAGGACAGAAAGGGAAAGAAAAACTTGGCAAGGGAAGACAGAAACAGCACAACAGCTATTTTGTTTTTAATAAAGTAGATGTAATGAATTAGGCATAGGAAGTAGATGAATTTATCAATATACATTATTCTTATGGCCAGCCTCTTCGTTTGTTCTACCCTGAGTCAACAGTCACGCCAGCTTTGTTCTACTATTGCAGAAACTCGCTTTTCATATTCCCGCTTGTTCTCCTGGTACAGCTGGGCAGCCTGGCTGTTGGCTGGACTATTGGGATTAGGTTCATCCAATAGAGACTACAGAGAAAAGAGAAATATCAGTTCCCTAATGCAACAAGACAAATTGTTGAGAACAGCTATTTTATCAATGACAGTACTACTGTCCCAAATAATAGTTAATTTTTCCATCTTCCACATACTAACTTAAAGTAACTGCAACTAGCTCAGGCAAATACACATGCACATACACATATTTCCTGAAGACTTGTATTTTAATGGTCTGCTCCCTTATAAAATAAACTTGATCCCCAAATTTAAAAGGTCAAAATAATCACTAATGTAAAATCATCAAAGATTATAATCACATTAAAGGAAAAAAATCACCTGTATGGATGTTAAAATGGAAGACACATCATAAGTTGGACTCCAACGGTTCTGAAGTATATCCAGACATATACTACCATCTGCATAGACTAAGAACACAGAAGTAGGTATGTTAAACATAAGACTACTAAAGTTTAAGCATATTCAAGACAAAAATGCTCAAGAATGCTTTTGAAGTTTAAAGTTTCCTAGGTAACTGTCTAAAAAGGTGTCATAATCACTACTAGGGAAATAAGGTGATCAGAAAATAACACGGTATAAAACTGGAGGGCAGTGCTTATTCTGAAGAAACTGTCCTGTTCAGAATGTCACACATATTTTCTAGCAGGTTATCTTTCCATAGAATTGTGGGAAATTCAGCCCATCAAATCTGAGAACTATATATCCTATTTGTAACAGCTTAATAGTCACAAAGTTTTATTTTGGCATAAAGATAAAAGTCTTAACACCATGAAAAAAGTATTACTAGAAAAAAAGTAAAAGACAATCTTGTAGACTAGTAGCAGCATTTTTCCAACAAACAGTGCCAGATCCTTTAACAGAACCTGGTGTTTGGTGGGTCTGAGTATTGAAAATGTTTCATGGTAATTCTGATTTGCACCTGAAGTTGAAAAATACCTTTCTGAGTGCTAGTGAAGATAATTACAAAATACAGTTACCCTAATTTGGCCTGTCATTAAACAGGACCCCCCAAAGCAGTCTTATTTTTGTTTAGTAAATAAATAACAAAGGTCATAAAGCCAGCAGACTTTTAAGTCTAGCAAAGGATGGTACCATCCTCTTGCATTTCTAGGACTATAGATCAATACAGTAAAAGAACATGAATTCCAATTTCCAGAGACAGGAAGATACCTAAGCAAAATACTTGTACTTCACATAAGCAACAGCATTTGGAATTACCACCATAAAAAGCATTGTAGGACCTTACAAGAACATGTTTAAAATATTTGCCATAAAAAAACCAAAACAAACAAAAATAGGCACTGGTAGCGCACACCTTTAATCCCATCACTCAGGAAGCAGAGGCAGGTGGATCTCTGTAAGTTTGAGGCCAGCCTGGTCTACAGAGTGAGTTCTAGGGCAACCAGGGCTACACAGAGAAACCCTGTCTCAAAAAAAAATGAGTAAGATAAAAATACTTGCCATTAGGATGGAACATCTTAGAGACAAATCTAACAGTAGGTGGCTTATTCGGATATTCTTCAGTAAATTCAATTGTAAGTTTAAATGTTCCTGTGGTTAAAAAAAGGGGGAATAGGAAATTTTATTTATCACTTTTTTCACATGTACTTTGTTTTTAATGCTTTCTGAATATTTTTAATCATTAAATGAAGTAACTTAAGGACAGGGATATAGTATAGAGAAGAAACTAGTTAAGAAACACATCTCAAGGACTATTCTAAGAACCACCACTGAAAGGTGATTTAGCTATTTTCCCATTATTCTCCAAAATTAAAAGGCAATCACCATAAATAAAATTGCTGTTTGCTGTATGATAGCCACTATACACTCTGAACATATCCTTCAAATGATAAGGTAGTAAGCCCCAAATTTGACCTTCCTCCTTTAGACTAAAAAGAACTTAGTACTAGAGATACAGTTTAGTACAAGAGCACTTGCCTATTATACAGGGGGCCCTAGTTTTAACCTCCAGTACCCCCTCAAAGCCTCAAAGGCCTGTGGCAATCAGGCATTACCTTAAATTTCTCTAGTAGTCCCCAGTGTACTAGGACAAAAAGGTTCCAAAACCATTGCTAGAAATGCAAATCCATAATTAACAAATAAAATGGAACACAGAGAAAAATGTTCATTGGTTTCTTTTCATGTAATGATTATAATGAAAATTTAATTACATTTAAGCCAGAACAAACTTTGCAGTGCCTATCAAAACCCTCACGTTTGACTCAAAATACTCCACTAAAATATCAATGCAATCATTCACACTAGTGGAGTGAATAACAAAAGTAGCCTACACTTTAGAGTATAACTTAACTACTAATTCCTTTAGAGCTAGCAATTTATTTCCTGTTGACTGTCATTAATAGGTTTATTCCTACTTAAGAAAAAAGAATACTATCTTTCTACTGCTATATCTGACACATAACAATATCAAAAATTTGATTTTCTACTACCAACCTGATCTTGCTATGAATGTGTCACAAAAGTCTAGAATAATTTAAAATACAATATGGGGGCTTGGCAAGATGACTAAATAGGTAATGGCATTTGCCACTAAGCCTGACAACTTGTGTTTGATTACCAGAATGCATGAGGTGAGAGAAGTGACTTCTACCAAGTTGTCCTGTGAT
This sequence comes from Bramus lutescens, assembly GCA_001685075.1. Lineage (NCBI taxonomy): Eukaryota > Metazoa > Chordata > Mammalia > Rodentia > Cricetidae > Bramus > Bramus lutescens. Next base: position 59,653 of record LOEQ01007133.1, on the reverse strand, counting down.
TTCCACATGTGTACCCACAACCATACAAAAACTAAATTTAAAAAGAAAAATGCTACAAAGTTCTCAAACACGGGAAGGAAGGAAGGAAGAAAGGAAGGAAAGAATGAATGAACTGCTTTTTTAAATGGAAATATGACACTGAGAGTGTAGCTCAATAAGAGCATTTTGTTTAGCTCAGTCCAGGCTCTTGGTTACATACACAGCACCATAAAAATGAAGTAAATAAAATGTAATTCCAAAAGTACATTCCCCAGCTGGGCGGTGGCAGTGCATGCCTTTAATCTCAGGGCTCAAGAGGCAGAGACAGGTGGATCTGTGAGTTCAAGGCCAGCCTGGTCTACAGAGCAAGTTCCAGGACAGGCTCCAAAGCTACAGAGAAACCCTGTCTCAAAACCCCCCAAAAAAGTACATTCCCCAAACTACTGTCACTCTGGAAACTGTTTTCTTTTTGAAGGCCCTATGTAGATACTATATAAAGAAGCTTAAGGGAGCAAAACAGTAAGGAATAGGCATACTTCATGCTTATAAATTTTCCTTTAGGTTCTTGTTGTTTAAGACAGGGTCTCTGTGTAGTCCTGGCTGCCCTGAACTGCCTAAGTAGACCAGGCTGCCTCCGCCTCCGCCTTGAGTGCTGGGAGTAAAGGTATATTCAGCCACACTCAGCAATCTTTTTGAAAAGTAAAGCACAGTCCTTCATTTTCAGTATTAATGACCATAAAATGTAAGAAAAGTGGAAATGGTAGACCATATTAAACACTTAGAATTCTCTTATGTATAAACAGAACTGGATTAATAATAATATCTCACTAAATTTATGATTTAGTAATGGATTTATGACCAAGATTTATGCTCCAAAACTGGACAGGCTTTTCTTTTTTTTTT
>LOEQ01007132.1:115608-131762 GCA_001685075.1 Bramus lutescens | reverse complement strand
GAGGGAGGGAGGAAAAGGAAGGGAGGGAGGGAGGAAAGAAAGAAATGAGTCCTAATGATATTCTGCTATACTCATAGATTGGTAACATGTTTATTTTTGTGGGCCCCAGAGATATATTTCAGAAAACAGTGTTTAAGCTGGGCCCTATATAGTGAGTGACATTTCAATAAATACGAATAAAGCCCAATAGGGGGGTTAGTGACATGAGCTGGACAACAACAGAATTGGCTTTTTCAGAGTGCAGGGCACCTGGGGGACAGAGAATGTAACCTGAGGCAGCAGGTAGCGTGTGAGATTTAGGCCTCCATGCAGGGGAGTGTGCTGTGTCCTGCCGTCAGCGCGAGAGCTTAGGAATCATTTAATTTCACAATGTAGTTGTTTGCTTACCACTGGATATTGGATTTAAAGAGAATAATGCAATTGTATTTGTGTGGGTTGGAGGGGCGGGAGTAGAAGATTCTGCAGCGGAGGTCATGGCAGGCCGTTGTGGATGTCGGTACGGTAGGATGCTAACAATTAGAATGAGTGGGACATTGGCTTTCACCTGACCCTGCAAAACTTGGAAACAGCAAAGGTAAGAAACCCCTCTGTCCTTTGCCTTGTGGAAATCAGTTTACTGTAAGAAGCCTTTGTAACTTACAGACGCCTCTGTGGTGATGGTTGGTGTGCTTGGGTCAGCCAGACCTAGCCTTCCAAACATTTTCTCACTCTGTGTGTCTCATCAGCTGTTTCATAAGATGCTTGTCAAACCGCCTTTGTGTCTGCCTGTCTCCTTCCCTGGACTCCTCACCTGTAGCTCAAGTTCAGCTGAGTTAGCAAAGAGCCCATCAGTAAGGACTCCAAGAAAACAGGCTAGCCCAGTGTATAATCCTCTGTGCTGAGTCATTCTGCCTCTGCCCTGCTCTGTTCCTTCTGGCCATCTGTGAACTTTGACAGAGGTGGTGGAAGTTTCTCCCTATTCCAACAGCCATTTCCTGCCTGATACACCCCCCCCAATAATATTGTCTAACAAAGTCTGTCTTTCCCTTGTTTTCATCTGACCGAGTCACTTATTTAGGGCACAGTATCACTGAAACATGGTCACTGATGGGATAAAAATTTGGAGCTGAAAAGGCAGGGAAGAGTCAAGCTGGCCTGAGAGTTGGAGCCTCGGGCAGCAAACTGAGCAAGAAGTACATCACCTTCACGCCGCTGCTGTCTCCTGCCTGCAGGTTAATATGGTTTGCTTTTTCCCTTTGAGGAGAGGCTAATTCCTCTACTTTAAATTTTTGGAAGGAAAGTACAGCTGAAGAAAAAATAAACTTTGTGGTCCCTATACATAGTGATTCCCCCAGCTGAGTTAGTTTCTCCCACCAATCCCCAAATACCACACAACTGCAAAAAAACTGGTATCAATGAATTTGTATTTATTATTTCTTTGATTTTTTGAGATTACAGTGTAATTACATGATTTCTCCATCCCTTTTCCTACCTCCAAATGCTCTCATCCCATATACCTCCACCTTGCTGTCTCTGAAATTCGTGGCTCTTTTAAAATGAATTGTTACATACATGTATGTACATTCTAAATATAACCTGCTCCGTTTGTCTATGTATACAGTATATACATATATACTATATATATATAGCTTTATAATGTTAGCTGTATGTCTGCTTCCTTTGGCAGTACTCAAGTATCTGGAAGCTAGAGTGTCCCCAAGTTCTACCCCCTTAAGTTCTAAGATATCCCTGCTGCCCCTTACCCCTGTTTCTCCTTCCTCGCCTAGCTGGTCTCTGGCTTAGTTTAGCTTCTGATGACCTCTGGATTGGAGTCATGAAGTGCTTACTAATCTCTGAGCATCTTCAGTGTGCTCCGTCATCCGTATTGTGTCAGCTTACCTCTAACGCTGTGTCAGACCTGGCCCTTTCTCCAAAATTCTTCCTGTTAATAGAAGTCCCCTGTCCCCTTGTCATAAAAATTAAAAATTCAAACTATCACCATCAGTTGTATGTAGCCTCTAACATTATCAATCTTGTTGCGGTTGAGGGCAGAAAGGTGGTTGCTGGAGGCTCCAGAGGGCAAGGCTGAGATGCGGGAGAGGTGGGCCATGTAGTAGAGTCCCCAGCAGGGATGGGCCATGCTGTCAGCTGCAGAAGATTTCTGAATAGTTAGAAGAGAGGGCTGGCGAAGCTCTCATCCCTAAGAAAGGGAAAATATTAAGCAAAGGGTGTGTCAGCCCCCCTATTTGAACATTTCACAAGGTCTATGTGTAACCAAACTTCACAGTGTGAGTATGGGTACTGTGCCAAATTGAACTTTTAAACACGAGCGAACCCGGTGGCTCCTGTCTTTCTCCAGTCTCCCTGCAGCCACACCTAGGACCCCTTGGTCATGCCTTCTTGCTCCCTTGGGACTTCAGTCATGTTCCTGAGCTTATCCTGGCAGCTTTCAAAGCTGTCCCTTGAGTTTCCCCTCCATTTTCTTTGTATAGCCAGTGCCTCCAGCAGAGTGAGAGGTGTCCTTGGGGACACATGACATGATTCACCAGACCTCTGAGAAAGTGTGGAGGGCGGTAGACGCACATTAGAAGGGCTCAACAATGCGTTCGTTCTACCCGTCACGAGCAAGCTGGATTCTGAATTTCTGTTTTCCTTATTTCCACAAGTGAAACTTTGGTTTATAAAAAAAAGGGAGGGTTAGAATATGAATCTGGACCTGGAATGTCACCCAAAGGCCCACATGGTGAGGGTTCATCCCCAGTCATTGTGCTGCTTTGGGAGGTGATGGGCCATTCAGGGAGATGACACATGGTGAAAGGTTATGGGAGCATTAGAACTGTCCCCTTGAAGGGACCACTGGGCTGACCACAGTACCTTACTTTTCTGTTTCTTCTTCCTGCTTGATGCTTCTAGCACTTTCCTCACCCTGTGACTCCACAACCAATGGCAACGGGGCCAACACATTTTGTATGGAACCTTCTGAAATCATGAAGGAAAATAAATGTTTCTTCCTTCTTAAGTTGAATATTTCACTTATTTTGCCACCATGAGGGGAAGCTGGCCAGCTCAACAGGCCATCTTGTAAATAACTTCAAAAATAATCTCTCTGTGATGTACTGAATTTAATTTTAAAATGTGTCCAGGCTTTAGTCCTTGCTCCCCTCGGGAGTAAAGCTGAAGCTGGCATCACAGTACAGAGGGACTCATATGATAAGACATTTTGCTTTAATCAAATCCAGGGGCCTACTGCTGTGCTATTTTCTGAGCCCTTGATTGCATCATTACCTTGCTTAGAGCTCTGCATGGCACGGTTGCATCTATACAAGGCACAGACAGTGCCTTTTAGACCCTTGCATCAAACCTACCTCCCATCTGGGTGCCCCCATGTGCACTGGCTGCTCTCTGAGCACACTGTTCCCCAGCCACTTTGAGCATTAAGCTTGGAATATGCCTTGGAGAGCATCAGGTTCCTGGATGTGCACTCTTGCTACAATAACAAAATCTGAGTTACTCATAATTAGTGAGAAAGAGACCTGTCTTGGTCTGGGAGCTATTATAGCTGAATGATTATAGAATGCACATAAAGGTATACAGATATATGAATCTAAAGCTGAAACATAATATTCTGATTTTTGTATAGATGACTATTAAGTATTTCAAGGCTAATCTGAAACACATAACTAGTGCTAATAGACAGGTGATGTTTCAGAAGGCAGATTGACTTCTACTGGATAGAAATACAGCTGCTGCTCCTAGATGTACTTTGGTAAAGCAATATGTCTGTCAGCTTTCTGGCACTGTGTCAGAAATCCCAAAATAATAAACTTACATGAGGTAAAGTTTGCCTGAGGCTATAGATGAGCTTGTCCAGGTTTGGTTTATAAATAAAAGTTCTCTTACCACCCAAAATATGGGCATAGTCTTTCCAATGCCATGATTTTCTGAAGTCTTGCTTATTTACTGTACAGAGGGAAGGTGCTGTTCTGAGCCTCTTGGCCCTAGGCAGAGCTTTCTTCCCACTGTGCAGGAACATTTACTCCATCTGAAAAGGTGTGATGTCTTAGGGATTACTCTGGAGGAGACACGGGTGTTGTGTGCAAAGAAGGTAGGTTCACAGGCTTCTTACCCTGTCTACCCTGATGTAAGCCCAGTAAATAGAACAGGCCCTAGGCCAGTAGAGTGGCCTTCACAGAACCTTAGGACACAGTTGGTGGCCCACAACGCTTGTTTTACTCTTCAATATCAACTGTGTCTCTACATCTACAATCCCCAGGATGGTTTTTCCAGAGCCTAGATCCTTTAGAGTTCTTTATGCCTGAAGCTCTGCCACACTCCCAATGAGACTGAGGGAGTTGTTCCCAGTGGTTGGTGTGCTCTGGAGATTCCATGGTCGGCACCCACCTGCCCTTCAGTCTCATTTACACACTTTCCCAGTATCCTCTTCTTGCCTTGGATATACCACGTGACTGCCGTAACTATGCATGGAGGTATTCCTCTGCCCTGAAGGTGCCCAGTACCATCACAGGACAAGCTCTGTGGAGGTGGGAGGTACCTGGAGTCCTAGAGACCTGTGTGTACAATCAGTGACTTCTCGAGAAGAGGGAAGAATTCCAACGAGATTCTTAGTTGCTTTTCTTTTGTGATGGCAAAACACAATGACTAAGGAAACTTACAAAAGGAAGTGTTTAATTTGGGGCTTACAGTTCTAGAAGGTTAGAGTCTATGACCATCTTGCAGGAAGCGTGGCAGCAGGCAGGCATCCATAGTGCCGGAGTAGTTAATCCACAAGCGTAGGCAGAGGGTGTTATCTGGGAATCACAGTAGTCTCTTGAAAACTCAAAGCCCATCCTGTCCCCAGTGGCACACCTCCTCCAACAAGGCCACATCTCCTAATCTTTCCCAAAAAGTACAACCAACCGGGGACCTAGTATTCGAATATAAGAGCCTCTTGGGGTGGGCATTCCTATTCAAACTGCCATAAGGAGGAATCAGTTCATGAAAGAGCAGACTCCCTAGAGGGACTGGGAGAAGCTGCTGCGGTTGGGGATGAAGAGGCCGGGGAGGAGAGCAAAGAGGTGGAGATCTAGATGCCGAAATGCAGAGAGAAAAAAGTGGTATTGATCCAAACCTAGGTTTAGCTTGTTTTGTACGGCTGACATCTATGTAATCTTTGCATACGGGACTCATTACTGCCAGAACAACCAGCCCCTTTTGGTAAACAGTGGAACAATCTGTGCCAAATAAAACTACCAAAACCTGGAGCACAAAGGAGTCCAGGTGTGTGCCAGGTTTTCACCACACAGAGTTCACGCTAACTGTAGAGAGTTGCACTTATCTTTGCCATCTACGGCGAGACATTCTGCAGAGGGGGAAATTACGGACTCACAGAAGTTAAGCCACACATTCAGGGTCACACAGCTTGACTCTGAGCAATGAAACTGGAACTTGAGTCTATGGTCTGCGTGGCTCTCAATCTCATGCTGTCTCAGTTTCTGTCAATGTGCTTCAGGCAAATCTGCGTGAATCCCCACGGCAGAAATGTGCACTGCTGTGGAAAAGGATGTCAGCCTCTGTATTCCAGCCAAGAAAGCAGAAAGAAGGCAGAACTTTCCTAAGAAGATGTGTCAGACGTTGCTAACTGGCGGGGATGTTCTACTCCTGGGTGCTGTGCTGCTGTGCAGTCTCTCTGTCCTGGCTAGACAAAGGATTCTGTCCTGGGTTGCTCATAGCTCAACCTTAGCTCATTCTCATTTAACAATTGTGTTCTATTGCTGTCCATGCACGTGAGCAAAATGAATAACTATGGGTGCTGGGAGCATAGATCCGCCTTTGCCTACACCAGTCCTTTTTTATTATTATATGGTAACAGGTGATTGAGGCTTTGTATCTAACTTCCACTTGTTCCGAGGGGAAGCTGTTCTATTTTATTAACGATAAGACATTCCTGCCTACAATCTAGTTTCAGCATATCCCAGAGCTCCCCTTCTGAGATAACAGCATAGCACACACTACCTTTTCGTACTGATGTTTTCTTCAGGCTCCTTCCCTGGATCCTACGAACTAAAGGCTCTCAGAAATCTACACCAAGGCACTTAAGCGAAGATAGTGCAGTGGTGATTGCTGTTCTCAGAGATTTGTCTCTGTTGAAGAAATGGAAAGTTGACTGTACACAAAGACTGTGTCTTCCCTGTAATTCCCAACAGGGGGCTCCTGGCGAGGCACCCCTCTGAGCAGCCTCCATGTTTTCCTGGGGCCCTACCGGGAGACTGCATAATTAACTTACTGCCACTTGGTGATATGTTCTGCACCCCCTCCCCCACTGGACTGTGAAGCCAGAGTTTCTCTGTCTTGCCACACCTGATGCCACATCTGATGATGGCCTGGAGACACCAAATCTATTTGTTCCTTCTGCCACTCAGCTGGCCACCTCCCATGTTTCTAGTGTGTGCCAGGTGGTGAGGGTGCTGTCCTTTAGAGTCCAGCCCTTCAAGATTGCTACCTCCAGGTTGCCACAGCCTCCCAGGGTTCTAACCTCCATGATGCTTCTCTCTAGGGTTCTGTTCTCCAAGGCACTGCCCTCCAGGGACTGTGGCCAATAACTTAGCATCTCTGCAGAACTAACAAATACTAGAGAACCAGCTCCCAGCAGCACAGACTGCACTTGAAGCAGATCCTCAGGGAAGCAGCATGCCTCAGTGCAGCCGACAAAGCAGCTACACACTCATGGCAGGGTGGCTGGACATGAAAAGGGGCAGCGAGTCTTGCTTCTGTTCATTGTACGGTAGGCCTACTCTACAGTGTTACACCACCCTTTATTCCTCCAGCTTTTTAGTTTAGCTTTCATTGCTATATTCTGAGAAACATTACCAAGCATCAAATAATCCGATATAGGTTTATCTATAATAATTAAAAAATAATTTTCCAAACATTGCTCTTGTGTCTGCTGCAAATATTTGACTTGTGTTTGTCAGCACCATGCCGTGGTTACTCAGAGACTGTTCACTGGCACGTTGGAGGGCGTGTAGTCACATGGAATATTTGACCAAGATGATTTTCATAAAATTTTAATTCATCGCAAACATTTATAAACCAAGAGATCCCACCCCCACCCCCCCAACGCAAAGCAGAATTCTGCATTCTAATGAAAGCGGAGTTGTCCTAGATCCGTGCTGCGGACAGTACAGTGACTGGAGCTGGGGGCCCTTATAAATGTAGACATTGTCTCCAGATCCTGGCTGGCCCCGCCTCTCTGTCTTAAGATTAGAATTCTTGGCCCCTGCGGGACCCACCTGAAGATGGAGAATGCTCAAATTCAGCCATCTTGGCTCTTTGCTAGCTCCTTGCCCCTCCCCCTCTAGTTACTGTCCCTGCAGGAGACTCACACACAGGCACCTCTGTTCTTCTCCCTGGGAGGGAGTTGGAGTAAAGAATGGTTAGTAAGTCAGGGGCAGGACCCTTGCCTGAGACCTTGGAACCTTTCAACCTATACATAGTCAAAATTAAAATATCTACAAGGGATTGTAATCCAACTTGATAACCAATGATATAACCCTCTGTGTCACTCACAAAAACCATGATAGGTCAAAGTCATGTTTACACATATGCGCATTAGTAAGATGTATGTGGAAGCCTCATTGCTGTAGGCAGGGTGACCAATTGTTGTGTTCAGTGACCTAATGGTTACTCTCTTATATATAGAAAGAGCAGACCAAACAAATAAGTAGTATAAACAAGATTACTTTAAAACACTTTAGAGAAGCTAACTCTTTGATCTTAATTTCAAATGCTGATTTTGACATTTATTGCCTTGTTAGCCTATGTCTTAAGATCAATCCTATTGGTGTTTTAAGTACTTTAAGATAGTTACTTTGAGTGTTGAAATTCACCTGTTTGTGCCGTGCAAGGATTGTCCTTGGGGATGAATTCCGCTGACGCTGCAGCCTAACATACCACACCACCACCCCGGTGCCAGGACCTGCTGCAGTTTGGCGTTGCCCCTGCTGAAATCTCTGCCATTTCAGGAAGATTCAGGGTCTGACTAGGACTTTGTATCATAGCTTTGCACAAAAACAACAATTATTTCTATTAGCTGGCAATGTTTAGTAGTGTAATATGATCATGTCTAATTGTTGACTATAATATTCATTGGCTATGTCCCTGGGTCAGAGTTAAATTTGTAGCTAATGGAAAATTTTCCTCTGTTTTAAGCAAAAGAAAAATTAAGTATTAAAATGAAACTGAATGCAAATCCAGCAAGCAGCCTCTTGCCAGAGAAAATAGCGGTATAATAGGTTGAATGGCCTACTTTATCAGTCTCATTGCTATATCTCAAATCCTGCTCTGAGGGAGAATTTTTTCAGAAGTTCTGTTTCTCACCTTTCCACTAACCTACTTTCTTAGTAATTTTTGTTTGTTTTATAACTCTTGCTAAAAGGCAATCTGAGTGAGGGAGACACGGGGAAAGAGCTCACAGGGTGTCATTTATAGCCACTGCTGAACACAGAGAGAGGGGGCGGAACTAATGCCCAGGTGAGGCTTTGCACTTTCACTAATCTGTGCTGCCCATCGTGGGTGGATGCTAAAGACAGACAGAGAACCCCCATGCAGCTGGCTCCTGGGTCCCCTTGGGTTTTGTTTCTGAGTACATCCCTGCGCTCTGGAGTGTGCGGAAAGGCGTGATGCAGATGTGTTCAGATTAACATGAATTTGTTCATTCTGATGCGTCATTTACTTGTGAGAATAAGGCCTCCTCAGAAGACCCTCTATTCCTTGCTCCATCCCTTTTCCTAGCACATTTTTCACTCCCCTAGGGAAGTCAAGGGAGGTAGGAAGAAGAGAAAAACTGGGGTCCTCAGAGCTTCCCCAACCCAGAGACTCTTGCATGTAGAAAGGCAGCTGCTCTGCCAGAGCCCCTGGAGATTTGTTTACCTGGAGCCTGGCATCCCAGACTGCTCAGCACCCATGACAGCAGGAGGGAGAGATCTGTCTGCTCCATCTGGGAGCTCCCTGATTCCCTGGCTTTGAAGGAAGTACAGGAAATAGGAGTTGGTGGAGGTATTGTTGCATCCTTGACTGCCTGCTGTGGACACATAGCTCAGAGATACAGTGTACCCTTTCTGGAGCCTCGACATCGTCTGACAAACTGACGCCACCAACCCTAGCTAGACTATGGCCCTTTGAAATCCTCTCCTCTATAGGGCCTCCTTCACACATACTCTGTTCTCTGCTTCTCACCCCTGTTCTTCCTGGCCCTCTGTTCTCTGAAAGACCACCCCAGCCAGGTCACATCTGAAGGATTTGTATCTCCTGGGAAGGTGAAGGATTCCCTTGACTCTCAGCTCTACATCAAGTTTTCCCCATTTGTTAATAATATTCCTGTAATTTAAGTGCTTGATTCTGGAATAAAGACAATACTGACAGGAGGCACACATACTTATAGCCAAAAGCCTCTTTCCGAATCCCAGCTCTGCTGCCTCCTGGAAGAGTTCAGGCAAACTCCCTCCTTTTTCTGTATCGATTTGTCTTGCTTGAAAATTCTTCCAATTTCATCTGACTTACAGCTAATGCCAGCTGAGGGGTGGCCTATTTGGGATGAGCCCCCTTGGCCAAGTACAGGCAAAGAGGCTTGATTTTAGTCATTGAGAACAGCATCAGAGTGTCCTTCTGAGTGTTCTAACCCAGTCTTCACCTCTCTGGCATCCATAATTGTTCAGGTCAACCTGGGAAGAACTGTCCTCTGGCCTCTCATGGGTCTCCTCCAGTGTTCATCAGCATCACTGCCTTGGGTTCAAACCATTATGTACTTCTTTCCCGGCTTGAGTTTCTCCTCTGTGTCTTCAGCATAATCCTAGCCCCCTCATTCAAAGCTAGAGTAGTGAAGAGTTTTCCACTTAAATTTCAGAGGAGCTTAGAAATATCCTGCTTAGTTTCAGCCAGTGGGTATGAGCAATCGTTAAATTGTTCCTTTTCCCTGGGTGCTGTTCTATGAATCTCCAAAACAGGAGAACAAGGTTGAGAGAGAGTGCTGGTTCGCCATCATTAAAACAGGAGAGCTTGAAGACCAAGCGGCAGTGTTTAATATACATCTGCCTAAACTCCACCAAGATGAGTTTAACCAATAATTTAGCATCTCCCACAGGAAAGACCTCCTAGAGACACCTAGATCATTATCCAGGTTTCAAGAAAACTGAATTACAGAATTTATTCAGAAACGAGGCCCAATTCCACTCTCCGTGCAAACTATCCTAGACTGTCACCAAGAAAGATATCAGGAGAGAAGCAGCCACAGCTAATTGTTCAAACTTCTGTTCTACCCAAAGTCTGAGACAGAATTTGCTGGAAGATGTCTGAAAAAGCCTTCCCCTGAACTATTCAGTCACACAAAGGTCCATCATCACATACATAACGTTTCGAACAGTCTATTCTGTGGTCTTGCCTTGGGAACAAGATGCAGCGCTGAAAGAGAGGCTGTGGTGCGCAGAGGGATGAGTCATAGACTCTTGGACAGAGAATTCTGAGCCCTGAACACCCACAGTACAGGGCTGCAAGGACTTATCTCTTCATCCCCAAAGGCCTGCTTCACAATGTCCTAATATAAGTAAGTGGCACATGAAGACATTTCGGATTGTCCAGGGTTGAGTGGAATTAAGGAATGTGTACTCTGAGACTATCTGAGACTGGAAACGAGACTCATCTTTCTTCCCTGGATGCCCCCTCCCGGTAATTTGGGAGGTAGGAGCGAGCGCCAGGTCCACAGAAACATGCTGCTTCCGTTCACTTCAGCTGCGTCTTCCTCCTTGCCCTCATTTCTGTCGCTCCTCAGCCTTCCTCAGGACTGCCTCCTTCAAATGCACAGTTCAGAGCTCTGAGGGATGGTTCTTAATCTTCTCCATCACAGCCAGCAGGGTTTGCAAGCGTCATGGCAACACACCTGACTCGCTCTTCTGCAAACGGGAGATTTAATAAAATCCCTTCACAGTCTAACTCTGTTTTCATTAAATTCCCACCCCTTCCCCCCACATAAATAGTAGCAGCTTGCCTTTGAGTACTAACAATTAAGAGTCTTCGCGTTGCCTTAGGTGTTGATGCTTTCTGCCTGCCTTTTTGTTTTCTAATTCTTTCACAGAGTCCTGGTTAGCCAGGGTGGGCCTTCAGTATGCCCTGCTGAAACGTAACTCCATCTGAGACTCCACTTCCACAGTGTCTTCCCAGGGAAAGCAAGCATGCAGAGAAAATTACCGATTCGACGTGCAGTTATTTTAAACAGCAGAGGAAAGCAAGGTTTAATGCAACTATCATTTGCTTGAGCAACAAGCTTAATGTATCATTACAAGCGCAGAGTCCCCCTCACGTGGGCAATGAAGGCCTTAATTTATGGCACCATGTTCCTTTCTGATAGGACCTTCTTGAGGCCCCTGAAGCCGTGCCTCACCAGCTCTTCATCTTCCTGTCATGTGTGGAAGGAGAGAACCAGAGAAATGTTCATCTTTCCACTGAGGATCAAACACTTCAGCCCATGTCCTCAGTTGCTTATGGTTGTCGCTTGAATATCTAATAGGTCAAGTTTAAAGTAGCTACAAAGAAGTAGTTAGTTGGTAGTTATATTTACTAATGCTATAATGTCCATTCAAATTGTTTTTTGCAGAATGAGTGTCACTGTTTGTCTTATACTAAGCCTGGAACTCTTGATGCTCCTGCCTTGACCTCCCCAGGTGCAGGCATGTAGCTCTTGTGCTGCCCAGCCCATTTTCTCTTCCCTCTTACGCTTCCTCATTATGCACGTGGTACTTGGAGCTGATATCCAGACGGTGTAAATGTGCAGAATTAATACCTTTAATACATGTGTGCTGTAGATCTACTTGGGTAATACACGCTGTTCTTCTGAGCTCTGTTTCCCTGATATTTATAAATTCAAGGAGGACACGGTCAGGGTGCACTTCGTAAAAGCACACTATGGATTTTTGGGGGGACATTTTTAGGATCCCTATTGTAGGTCATGGAGTTCAGGCCTTTGAATGGCCTTACTGATTCCCCAGGATCCATGTTTCTACACAGAATTCTATTTCTGTGTGAATTTTGTACAAGTTCTGGGTCACTATGCTAATGCGTCATCAGGAAGAGACCAAAACCACCCCTATGTGTGTGCCTTGCTCAACAAGCTCGAGAAGTCAGGTCTGCAAAGCTTGGCTCAGCTACCCAGGATGAGAAAAGTGGGGTGGGATGGGGTGGCGTGGGGTAGGGTGCAAAACTTGGGCTAGGCTACCCAGGATGAGAGCAGTGGGGTGCAAAGCTTGTGTTAGGCTACCTAGGATGAGAACAGTGGGGTGGGCTCAGGGCTGAGACTCAGGGGCTGGGCATCTTGCAGGTGTGACCACCTTCATATGCAGATGGGTAAAAGTGATGTCGCTGTCAGCTGGACCCCTTTCTATGTAAAGGTTTGAAATGCGGTGTGTGACTGGTCTGTGTCAGTGTTATTCCTCTGCTTCCCTGTTGGTGTTGAACCTGATTCTACCATTTAAATATTTGTTGTTTTGGATTTTTTCTTTTTACATTTTTCAGTGAGAATATATTTAACGTTTTTGTGTTTTCTTGAATGTTGATAAATTGATAAATATTATTTGTGCATGTTGGCATCCAAAGTTGTTTATTTAGGAGAAAAAATCTGAACTGAATAGCTTCATGAGGGTGGAAAAGGGTCTCTCAATAGACTTGAACCAGAAACCCAAGTGCATAGAGTAGACTAAAGTCTATAAAATAAAAACAGTGCAATTGCATCAGCTCAAAAGACCAGTCAATTTTATTTCCTGTTTCAACACGTTCTGGTCTTCACCACCTACCATGTCTTCTGTAATTCGCAGAAGGTATGACCAGACCGAAGAACACAGAGGGCAGCAGGGCTAAGAGGGGGGAGGTTGGCTCATGCCACTGTGCAGGAGCAAGCAGAAGAGGCTCCTCTGAGCTAAGCTGCAGGGCACTGGGGTGGGCACCAGATACAGATGTCAGGTGCTGGCCTCGCCCTTACTAGTCCTGGTAAATACGGTAGAGAATGAAAACCAGCCAAGGCCAAGCCCACTCAAGGAGCAGGCCTTCCTTTGTGCATCTGTGTGTCAGGTATTTCTGCAAAGCAAAAAGCCCACTGAAAATAAACAGGACTCTTGCAAGAGGAAAATGGTCAGTAAGTGGCTTCTTTAGCGAATCAGCCCCCAAAGTGACATATGAAAGAAGTCTACAACGCTATTGATCCTAAGTTCTTAACATATCATCAGAAGAAGGCATGATATATACCTGAGCGGGTACTGGCTTCTAGGAAGCCCCATCCCTCACCCCAGCCACGGGCTTTGGTGCCAGAAATGTTAGACTGAAGTCTTTTGTGAACTATTCTGCATTTTCATTAAAATTAACCAGTAGATATGATGTCAATTTTTCAAATATCTAACTGAGGAGACCCCTTTTCCAGAGACACTGTTGGGGGTGGAGGGGGGGACTGTGTGCAGGGCAGAGGGAACACCTGGACCTGTGAAAACAGGTGGCTCCAAAGACTGTGGAGAAGCCACCCAGACCCCAGGCTGACTTTGCTCCTTCTGTCTGGGAACACGTCATCACAACCATGAGGGGAGCCCTTGGCTCCCAGTAAGATTCAGCATCTGTGTGGAGCTTGCTGCCAGGGAGGAAGCAGCTCTGTGTGCTAAGGATGGATGAGATGGGCATGTCAAGGTCCCATCCCCTAGAAGGGACAGGCACAGCATCTGGGGTAGGGTCTGCCTCATTTCACCTGACAGGCACTGTTGGGCACTCTCCTTCCATTGTTTGCAATACCCCTTGGGTCATTTCCATCCTTGGAGCATCCTGGAATATGGTTGTTGTGAGACACTCTCTGCAAGGACCTGTCTGGAATTGTGGTGCTTGGGATTACAGTCCAGAATTCCCTTCTTAAAGGAGAGGGGACTCCGGCTTCTGCAGAAAGGATGGGACCTCACCCCACCCTCAGATTGGTGCTCCAGCCTCACACCTCTTAGATGGGGATGTGTGAGACTCACAGTTGGAAGACAAGAGCACCCCAGTGAGAAGACCCCCAATCAAATCCCAACTGTACTCTGCTTGCTTCATGTCCTCCAGCTGGCCTTGCATCTCGAAAGCACAAACCTACCACAAAGGCGCCACTGCCCATGTGTCAAATGCTGAAACTGTTCATATCTGTGGATGCAGGAGCCACACAACTTGCTCCTCCTCCCTGACATTTGTGGATCAGGGTACGAAGTCACCAGTGGGGAGGATAACTATGCAAGAAGAGTCACTCTGGTCCCCTGATCAAGTTGGCTCCAGTGATTATCCAATTATGTTCTCACTTTTGCACATGAAGGTCAGTGTTGCAGAAAGTACACAAATACATGCTGGGCAATTGGATTGTAGTATTCAGGCAAAGAAGTTAATTAATAATGTCTCAAGCTGCACAAAGCATATATTAAACTTAAAGGTCAGCCTTTCGCCATCAGAAAAATATACTGCACCGAAGTCTTGTTGGATGACTAACATCAAAAGTCAATGTGGACTTCCCTGCATTCTTTACAAAATAAAGTGAAGGGGTGTTTCTCTCCAGGAGCAAATTGAGGGGTAAGCTTGATGTCCCGCCATAAACAACCCCTGGCCTTTTCTGCAATGAGTGTTCTTGGCAAATGAGAGGACACAGGACAGAGAGTCATTGTTTTGCTGGCACAGGCCCACTATCGTTGCCTCTGCATTGTTTGCCTCTGCAACCAAACTCCTCAGATGGTTCAACAGTAACATTGTGTGCTGAGCACCAGGAATGTGGTCACCATGTCAGGTCTATGCCCCAGCATAGGCCTCCATGGCAGCCCTTGGACATAGACTCCACCCAAAGAAACCAAAAGATAAGCAGGGTAGCCAGTATCAGNGAGTGGTGGGGTTGCCTGGTGAGGCAGCATTACAGCCCACTAGACAGAGAAAGGCCTGGAGGGTGTTGATGCCTGAGCTGGAACAACTATAGACTTGTGCATCTAGAAGTCCTCAGGATAGCCCTCCTGAGATCAGGATAGCCCTCCTGAGATCAGGGGCCACCTCAAAGGTTATCTCCCGAAATATAACCAGAAGGAACTAAAACTCTCCCCTCAAGAGCTGAAGCTGAAATACTCAGGGCTTTAAGCTGCTGCTCTCAGAAGTTCATCATGTGACACTTGCTCTCTTTGAGTGACATCTCCATCAGGATTCCGCCGAACTTGGCAGAAGTCTCTTCGAAAGCGCTTGTGCGGAGCAAGCAAGGGATGCCAGGAAGACTGTGTCCCACACACCACCCAGTTTGGTGGCAGCTTCTGAAGGAGAGAGGAAACAGGCTTACGTTCCCTCAGGATTGGCAAACAGACAGATGAGTGGGAGGAAAGACTGGGGCCCTGGAAGGAGAGTCCACACAGCCCAGAACTACTGAGTAAACTGTGAGAAGCTGGGCCACCTACACAGGAGGGTCCCTGAGCTCGGAGGCAGAGACCCTGTGCAGGTGGAGAACATCCCTGTCAGGAGAGGTCTCTGGGTCTTCAGAAATGCTGCCCTGAGGCTCCTTGGGAGGATTATGACAGGAATCCCCTTGGGTTAATAAGGAAGGAAGCCTTCAAGGAGGAGAGAGGTATGTACTGGCCATTCCTTTCTCCCTCATCTCAAGAGACAGAGGTGGGAACAGAGTTAAAAAGCTGCAAGTTGGAGCTTCACACAGGCTGAGCCCTTTCAGGATGGCTGACGAAAAATGCTGAGAAGATGGAGACAGGACCTGAGACACCAAAGCTCCCATGCCCTAACATCCTTCCTTCCCGTGTTCCAGTACCAGGGTGAATGAAAGGCAGGAGAGCTGTCCAATCTCTGATCTGTGGTTTGGGGTAACACTCAGAGAAAGCAGCTCTGAATCTGAATGGTTCCTAACCCAGTTTTCAAAGCCACTATTTTTGTAGTTAGTGAAAAAAAATCCTACTTTTTAAAACTATGCCTTCATTCATTCATTCATTCATTCATTCATTCATTCAGTATCATTACCCCCAACGTCACTATGCACTATTGCCAGAGAAACACCTCGTTCAGTCTCACAGCCAAGGCAAGAGCTCTGACAGTCTTTCTCCAACTCCTTCCCCTCTGGACTGTCCATAGGCTCGGTCTCCATGCCTTCCTCCGCTCCT